>MU227674.1:1679742-1690931 GCA_018584345.1 Thuja plicata
GCTTTGTGCCACCTGAGGAAATCTTTAAATTCCTCTGTCTTTATAAAGTTGTCATCATCAAGGAACTTTTGCTGACTAAGCAACCTTTCATCCACACATGCCCTTAGTGGGATCTCAACTTTATCTTCTGGATCAGGCATTTGTTTCTTTCCTTGTCTGATTGCTTTCCTTAGGTTATGATCATATAACCTGGTGCCAGGTATCAAGGCCTTAACCTTGTCCTTTTTTCTACTTTGCCCTTCAACTGAAGGTTGGCCTAATTCCAACTTTTGCCTCTTTGCTGCAGGCTCTTCCACATCATCAGGCTGTGTTGCAACTGTTAAGTCTATAATGTGTTGTTCTTCTGCTTGCAGCTGTGGGACCTCAGCCATTTCTTTCTATTGGGCATGTTGTGGTGGAGGAGACATATAAGGACGTGCATAGTCACTATCATCACCACTCTCGTACTCTGACTCTGAATGCTCTGGAGATTGAGCACCTTTCTTAGCAAGAACTGTATCCAATTGATCTAACAACATATAGTAGTTGTCAATCATAGCTTTGATCCTGTCAAAATACATGAGGTCAGGGTAAAAACCCCCAAAAGATAAACCATTCCTCTTTATTTGAGTCTGCAACTTCAGCAGCTCTTGGATTCTCAATCTTTTCATGTGGATGTCATCTTCATCCAAGTTATTTCTTGTTGCATCCTCCTTTATACATTCACAGTGTACATTAGTATTTAGGATAGTGGGAGTATACAATTTTCTGACCCCTTCCATGAAGCCTTCTGGGTCAATATACCTGTAAGGGGCTGCCCCCATTCTGAACTTTCCCAACCATTGACCCACTTCATCTATGGCATTCTTACCAATTGTAAAGTTTGCAATACTGAAATGCCTAGGGGTTATATTCCCCTTCTTATGAGGTGCAAAATGCTCATTGTCAGTTAACATCAGCTGCCAGATGAATTCCATAGCAGCAACTCTCATAGGCACATTATAAGGAAAAATATGGGGTGGGTGGATACACCCATATACTCTGATTATGGTGAAGTTCTCCTCCAAGAAGAAGTCACCCCAGTTGTGGTTTCGAGGCCAATTTTCTAAATATTCACAAGGCCTAAGCAGTTGTATGACCTTTAAAGGAATTCGGGTCCTGCTTATTCCCAGACCTTTTATAATTGGATACACAATCCAATTTTGGAAAGCACAGAAGTCACAATCCCTGGAAGTATAGTTCCAAACCCTAACCCAGAACTGGATAGGATTTGGTTGTGCCTGAAAGAATCTTTGAGGGGATAAATTGTGGGGATCCATGATTGCAAAATTGAAATACAAGAGAAGGTGCATCAAGACTGAATAATGCAAGAATTTTGGCTCCTTCTCCTTAGGGTTTTTTAACTTCTTCTGTGTTGCAATAAAACCCTCGTGCATCTCATCAATTATATGCTGAATATAATCATAACTGGTGCTTGAATGCACCTCCTGCAGGTCTAACACCATCATTAAAATACCATGACCTATTCTTTCTGCGTCTCCATCTATCCCCAGTACTTTGCAAAGGGCATAGGCATTGTACTTGATATAAAAATGTAGGTCCTTGTAATAATATGGATATGGTTTAGCCTTAGGACCTAAATGATCCCTCAATTCTTTTGGCATATGCTTCTGTAACAAGCTCCTTGCAATTCCCGGCTTGGCACTATACCTCTTTTCTTGCCTTTTCATGTCAATTTTGGTAGACATGGAACTGAATAAGCCAAAGGCTTGCATGAAAGAGTTTCTGTTTAGAATTAACAAGGCAGTGCCATCATCCCTTTTGATGGTCTTTGTAAGGGCATCATAATGATTTGCCAGGTCAAGAAATAGGTCAACATCTAAAAACACATCAGGAACTAATAACCTAACCAGACCACATGTCCAAGGGTTTGAAATAGGGATAGGCTTATCAGATTTTTTATAAAAATATGTAAAAAGAGAGTAACCTGTTGTGCCCGGGGTTGCAGCATCTCTGATGTCCATGAAGTCATCCTTAAAAACACCTGCATCAATCTTCCTATTTTGTGTTGAACCTGACAAAAGCTGGAGAAATTCATCAGAGTAGTTGGGTTTTCCTTTTTTTTCTTCTCCACTGCCTCCACTTGTTGAAGCGACACTCACAGCCCTACTCATCTCTGTAAGCACCTTGAATTTCTTTCCTTCAACCGATATTGGAACAAATCTAATCTCCAATATCAGCTGTTTGCTTTGAGCACAATCCTCTGCAACTTTTAAAAATCTCTGCTTACTTTGGATACACTGCAACTGCTCAAAATATCACCTTTCACTAAAAACAATCAACCTGGCTCTGAAAAATTGAAAGCATGGTGAACAAGAATGAATGCACTATCATCTGTTTATAGCCATATGATTCAGAGTACATAGCTCATAATTCGGAAATGTCAGTTCTGCCATTAAGTTGCTATGTCGTGAATTTTGAAAAACCTAGCCGTAGTTGCACGAAGTTGACAGGAAATCAAATTTTCAAATATGAATCCTTGGCGCAATCATAAAATGTTTAAGACAACTGACATGTCATCTTCTGATTTGTTCTTTGTCATACATCTCAGATACCTTTTGTGCACAGTAATCAATCATTCAAGTTTTTGATTGGTTGCCGAATGATTCATCCTGTCATGTCAACCACTTGCCGCCGCTTTTTAGATCTCGTAATCAGGCGACCATGCGACTGTAGGAAGTCTCTTTGTCGCGAGCCCTTGCTCTTAACTATGGTTCCATTCTCAGACTTGGCGACAATGTACTTTCTTTACCCTGGCTGACTCAAGTCATCTAGCGATCAGGCGACACAAGTGAAACCGGAGTCGTGAAGAGTTAACCTTAACTCATCATTCTTTCCCAGACTTGGCGACTAGCCGTTATCATTAACCTCCACAATTGTCTCCTTGTCGCTGGATGCTTACTTTTCATTTCAAGACCACACGACAACCTTAGTCGCCCAGTCGGGAGATACCTTTAACTTTACCTTATCATATAGCACGTGCCTTTTCTCTGTTTATAGCGACTTTGCGACATGACCTAATCGCCAAGTCGGGAGGACCTTTTCCCTGGGGCACTTTCCTCTCCAGACATCGTGACCATCGTCAGATCCTTTCATTCTTTCATCCAACGGCTGGCATGTAATCGCTTAATATTTTTACATACCCTAAAGTCTTTCAGAGACTTCGCGACTGAAGGACACATACCTTAGTCTGGAAATCGCCCAATCCATTTCTCTCTTCTGGCGACCTCCCGACAATCCCACTTACATCATGACAGATGTCATCTGCTCATTGGTCTTACTTATTACATACTGGGGAACCGAAGCATTGATCTCTTTTGGCGACATCCCGACTGAGTAATGCCACAAACTTCAAATGGTTAGTCGCATAGTCTGGAGTGAAATCACTTAACCGCCATCTGATCCCGAGACCACGCGACTGAAGGAAAATTTAACCGTGAACCCTGGGCTGATCTGGCGACAACGCGACATGAAGTAAATCGCGAAGTCTGAGAACATTTGTCATAACTGCTGATTTCTCTTGCGATCACCTGACTAACAGTGGGTCCCATTTTTCATAAAGCTTATAACATAAAGCTCTCGCGACTACCCGACTGAAGGACATCACTAAGTCTCAGAATGATGAAGGAATATTCAGTTTCGTAACGAGACTACGCGACATAAAGGAAAAGCAAAGCCGGGAGAGCATTTGGAATATTCGTCCCAGGGTAACGCGATGAAGCGACTTAACTTAAAGCACATGTCTTAAGTGATTTGAAAAAGTAACGCTGAAACATAAGACATGACCTAGGGTTTCAAATGCATTGTTTAACACTTGGATACTAGGGTTTTTTCAGGGTTTTTTGCAATTTTGGCAAGTTTTTGACATGAAAACTTGAAATTTTCATAGGGCAAGACAAGAAACTAAGAGAACCAGCAAAAAACAGGAAATACAACCAACAGGAACCTCACTGGCATTCTATATTGACCGACCTGAAACCTCAGGTCAGGGTCGAGGTCAACCTTGACCTTTGTCATGTTTTGGTTCTCGCTTTCAAATTTGGATCATAACAGGGTCCTAAATCTAAAATTGGCCCCCGGATCTGAATGCAGAAGGGTTTTCATTCAAATTCAATTAAATGCATTTCCTCCTTAGTTGGTTATTGTGATTGGACCATGATTCAAGGTGAAATTTGAATTATGGGCCCTTCCATTTCCCTAGGAGGCTTACCTTGAAATCTCTATATAAGCACTCTCTTTTGCCTTCATTTGGACACAATTATGACATGACATGATATTATGAGGAGATTATGAGATCATGATATTATGACATGATTATGATGTAAAAATGCAAGAGGATGATATAGGAGGACAAGATATGATGATGCCTTAATACGTGCAAGCATTTTTGTACAAGCTATTGTGGATGTTCCTTGGAGCAAGAAAGAGTTCTTCCATCCTTCCTTCTTCTTTGATCTACCATTTTCAACATTCAAGCTTTCAAATGATACAATCATGGGGTAGTAACTACAGATTGTGAGTTTGGTAGGAGTACTTTAGCCTTGGGGGCTTGGTATGCTTTCTTTATCATATTAAAATCTATGCATTTCTCTCTCATTTCAATTCATGTTAGGGTTTCAATCTAAAGGATTAGACCTTGGCATTACACATTCAAAGCTCTTCCTAAGAGTAACAGACACACATATTCTATTACATCCGGCTATTCATGGAGGTGGAAACCAAAAAAATGGGGGTTTGACTAAGGCAAAACCCTATATAGCCACCCCAAAACACCATTTTTAGATATCTATAGTCATTATTTTGGGAGTTGCAGAGCATATTCGGATACCCTTTTCGGCCAACTTTCAGGATTCGCAAACAGAATTTCTGTAAGAGCAGTTGAGGTCAAGGTTGACATTTTGGGGTACAACTGCGCCCCCACATTTGGATCAAGGTTGACCTGACTCAGAAAAGAAAAATATTTCTGGGTTTTCTTTGTCTCTATGTTTCTGTTCCATATCCGATTGCAGAATTTCTAGAAACTCAACACAGACATCAAAAAATAGGCTTTTCCAGATCTGCTATATTGTGAGGTATGTATTTAATTCTATTATTCTTTGCAAACATTTCCAGATTTACATTCCTTACCATTAAAATTAAATGCAAGTGGTTAAATGTGGCATGGGGTCTCTTTTATGTGCAAATCCCCATTATTCAAAACCCTATTTAAATATCTCCATATTTTCCCATATTACACTTTGATGTTAATGAACGACCTAGATACAATTTTAAGAGGCACCCTTGCAAATCCATTGACGACCCTAAAGGTGCATTTTCTCATACACCTTACGGATTTCTAAACATAGAGGATATTAGGGAATATATCCAGTGCAAGTATGAGTCTTTGGGAGACTTTGAGATCTTCAATGAAATGAAGAACATGATCAAAGAGGATGGAAAATGGAAGGATGAGTTCTCTCATCTTGAGAACCTAAGTGTAATGAAAATGGTAGAATTGCATGAGTTTGACAAAGAAGAATGGTTCAAGATCCTATTAAGCAGGGTACATGACCAATTCATTTGTATTGGTGAGAATCCTATAAATATTTGCAGTAAGTTTATCCATGACATTACTGGTCTAGATTACTCTAGATTCATCCCTGTTGTAGAGAAGAATAACAAAAATCTAGTGGAAACCCTAACCCACTCTAAATGGGATAAATGGGCGACGACAGTGGTCAGCATCTTCCAGCAAGATGTGAGACTAGTTGCGACAATACTAGGGTACAGACTTCATTATAGAAGCCAACAAAATTCAGTATCTTCTGGTACTATAATGATGGCATATAAGATGGTAAAGGAGAATGTCAAATATAACCTATGCGAAGTCCTTGCACATCAATTCATGGAAAATGTGAAGCAGATAAAGAGAGATAGGACCAAGGCATTCAGATTTAGATTGTTTCTAATACACATGTACATACACATTGTGCATAAAATCATTGGTATGCACGCAAGAGCTTGGAAAGATAATGAACCCACTGGCCTATAAGTATCAAATAGTTACAGAAGACAAAATAGTACATGGGTAGATGGAGAACTATTTGCGATGATCAAAATCCTTCAAAGAGAAATGAAATTAAGAGTGAGGATACCAAAGGAAACATTAGACAAGTACAAGGAAACAAGTTGTTTCATGGTTGAAACTGATTGTGTGTGTTTTGAAGCAGTATACCCGGGGACAAAATGGTGTTACCCTATGGGGTATGAAGTTAGTAAAGAGGTATAAACTATGCAGGTTGAGCATGTGTTATCTTCAGCAATAGATTCATTAGAGAGATGGGGCACTTATGAGGAAAATCCTCTAAGATTAGAGAGGAATAGACATGAAAAGCAAGGAGAAAGAAATTTGAAAATGTTGTAGATGATCTAGCAGGTAAGGCCAGTATTACTAAAGAGGAGATGCAGGAAATAAGGAGAAAGATGTCTGAAAGGACATCTAGATGGGCGAGCTCAGCCCCTACAGCTCTTCCACCTCCTGAAACTGAGAAGACTTCTAGTCCACCCCCTACTGTGGCAGAAGTACCTATGGATTCATCACAGACTATGAAGGTAGCAGATACCCATTTGAAGAGGACGAGGTCCTCCAAACAGAGTTCCCCACATAAGAAATAGAGGAAAGAAGAATAAAAGAAGTCAGATGTATAGAAGAAGGAAGAAGAAAAGAAAAATAAGGAAGAAGAAAAGAATAAAAGGGAAGAAGAGAAGAAGAAGAAAGAGGAAGAGGAGAAGAACAAAGAAGTAGAAGAGAAGAAAACACAAGATAAACCTGTGAATAGACAGATTTGGAAACCTAACATAAGAATGTTGGAGAAAAGAATTGTAGACCAAGGCAATATAAATCAAGTGAAAAAATCTTATGACAGGTATGATTCAAATGATCAAATTGTTATAGAAGACATTGTGATAAAGCACAAGCTAACTTTCAAGCAGGACCTGATTGAGATGGCCGGAAGTAATCCTAAGGAATTGTATGATAAGCTTGAGATAAGAAAACAGCTAGAACTACAAGAAGATGAATAAATTAGAGTAAAATCTATTGAGGACATGCTACCAGTGATATCGTTTGATGAGCATGAAATGATACTAAATGCACTAAAATCCCTGCTGAGAGTTAAGTCCAGATTGATAAAGATAATGGGAAGGAAATATGATTAGGTTATTGAGGATACACAAAAGACAATTGACAAAATCTTAATGGAAACTGAACTAGAGAAATCCTCACCTCCTAAATCTAAGGCTACTAAGCCTAAAACTATCCTCAGGGGAGAGTCCTCCAAGCCTTCAATAATCAACATTGATTCACCTAAGGATGGAGAATATGACAGTCAGTTTGTCAGTACTATTAAGCAACCCGATTTCTTTGTTTTTGGTGTGCATGTGGTTTTGGACACCTTGTTGGATTCTAATGACTCTTTTGAAGGGAATACTGGCATTATGCCTGAGATTGTTATTAATGATGATAAGGACAAAGAAAATCTATTGAGGAAGAGTCCTCAAAGAGTCAAAAGAAAGTGAGCATCATTGAGGTTGTGAAGGAACCAGAGAACAAGGTTGAAGTCAAAAAGGAAACAATGACACATGTTTCTTCAGTCTTATTGTTGGCAAGCACAGAGAAAATATTGAGTGCAGATGTGGAGAGTATGGATGAAGATGAGTTGATGAAGCTATCTTACATCACATTTACAAAAGCAAAGGAAAGATCAGAACAGAAAATAAAGAATAAGTCAAGGGTATTGGAAAGTGTAGTTGACACCTTCAACAAACTCCTACCTATACCTTCTACTTTCCAAGGAAAGGACATTGTAGATAACTTGAACAAGGAATTGGATGAATTTGACAGTCACTATGAGTCCTTAGAGAAGATCGCAGAGGAAAAAGCAAAATAGAAATACTTGAAAAATAAGTTTGAGGAAGTATGCAAGTCTATTTCATGGGACTTTGGCATACTGCGAAAAACAATTTCTGAAGCAAAGGGTTGTGTGACACATGGAAGGAAGTTATATAGTTACTGTATGAACCCTTTCAGAAACCTTCAGAATATTGAGGACATTATAGAAAATGACACGTAGACTCTAGATAAGCTGGTGCATAGTTATGAGACCTCCTCACACACTGTATTAGAGTTAGACAAAGAAGTGTCTAGACTATTGGACAAGTTGAGTATGTTGGAGACCAAGAAAGGGAGAGTTATGGGAAGATTTGGTATGCTGAAGAGTTTGATTACTCCTAAGCTATCAATTCTTGAGATACACCTTTCAGACATGGAGAAGATAGCACAAGATCTCACTGAGAACATGCCTACTGAGTTGAAGGGAGCAGAGACATCTTCTTTTGCACTGAATAGAGTGATACATGTAAATCAAAATTTGGTGAAGACATGGACAGAAGAAGTAAAGATCTTGGAAAGCTCTTTTCAAGATGTAATTAAGATGGTCTAAGTTTTTGGTGAGCAGTTGTAAAAAAATTTTATGAATTCTAGATTTTTGTATACCTTTTCCATTGATGTCAAAGAGGGAGAAGAAGATGTGAAAAATATATAGAGGAAAGATAGAGAAGATATAGTTTGGAGTAATAGAGATGTAAAGGAGATAAAGAAGTGTAATGTATATTATTTTTGGTATTGAACACTTAGTCATTTTTCACTAAGTATTTCCATCAATGCCAAAGGGAGAGATTGTTGGCAAGTGACTCATTAAGGAGTACATTGGGGTTGTCATTTATCGAAACACAACAGTTATGCATGGTCTCTTGGATTAGAACATAGTTTTGGTGCTAAGCTTTGTTAAATGACTAAGTCAAGAATGCAGTTTACTAGATACAGGAGTATAGTTTTGGGTAGCAATCACTGTGTATGATGAATGAAGACATGTGAGCTTAGAGAAAGAAATTTTGGGATGTGGTAGACATTCAGTTAAGGTCGCTTTTATTTCTGAGTTTAGAGATGGAAGATACAGATGAGTGAAGTCATGCAAAGACAGTGAGATAGCGAGACAGAGCAATTGAATGGTCGTGATGATTGAGGGAGTGAAACGTGGAATCCAAACGTGCTATGTTTTATTTGGATTGGGTATTACCTCTATTTTGGTAATGTATGATCGTCGACTTTGTATATGAGTTTTGTATAAGTGTTAATCATGTTTTGTGATGTATTTGGGAGCCGACTGAGTATGAGATAAAGTATATATATGGAAAGGTTTTGAGAAGCGAAGAATGATGGATGGTGGATAATGTATGATGGAATGGATGAATGCATTGTGATGTTATCTGACAGAAGGTGATGCAAGCTACAACTGGAACTACTAAAGCATGGCAGATGCTTGTATAAGTTCATTTCTGATAAAGTATTGTAACAAAGACAAAACTCTGATTGTAAGAGTAGTGTGCTCAGTGTATACCTTTAACAGGGTTTTGTATTCCTTTAACATGGAAATGAACTAATGTAATATTCAACTCCTAATAGGTCTAGGTCTACTAAGAGGGACACAATATTTTTAGTGCATATTTGTGGGTACCATACCCATCGGGGTTTTCCCTTGGCTAGGGTTTCCTCGAGAACAAAATCATGGTGTTATGAGTTGTGTACTTTATGCTTATTTTCTTTTCATTTCGGTATTTATTTGGTTAAGTTGGAATCTAATAAGTTTAATTGTAAAGTGTTGTCATACTGATTCACCTCACCCCCTCTTAGTATTACTTAATCCTAACAGCAACGCCCAAATCCTCGTTGTTCCTGAACACTCTCATGGGCCTTCCATCCACAGAAAACCTCCACAGAATCAGAAATATACATTATAACTACAAAAATGATATAAAAAATAGGGGGCAGGGCGATGAGGACATTCACTTGATGATTTGAAGTTGCAGGGACAATATTAACTTACATAATTTGTTGGGGATTCCAAAGCAGGGAGTAATTACAGAAGTCTGTTGTGGGATCAAATCAGAGGCAGGATTGTTGCTTCCGATTGTGTTTGCATTGAGAAAACACATTAGTGTGCATAATATAGGGATCTCTAGACAGGTTTCCCGAATATTCAAAGTCTATGTCATCGTTGGTAGGTATCCCCTTGAGACGACAGCTGCATAAGACCACAAACATTTTATCAGACCATGCTCAACTTCCCACAACATTTTATCAAACCATACACCAACATGCACTAAACAAAATGTCATCACCTGACATCTTCAAATCATGAGAGGAGAAAGGTATTCTTGTATTTGAAGCTCGAACTATTATTCGCCAGTCTAATCTGTTATGGATCTCTGCTCTCTAGCGTAGAAACTAAGGCTTGCAATGTGGATAATTGTGCGCCAAAATATCTATTTGAAATGTCAGACCCTCTGTTAACTTTGTGGACAGGAACAACCCATACGTTGAAATAGAAATCCACACGCAGATGATTGGGCGGGAGGGATTTAAAATCTAATTCAAAGTTAACCGGAGCAGTGACTATCACTGCGGAGTGTCAGAAAAGTGAAACGGGAAACAGAACTGCAAATGGAAAGTTTGGAGGGCCCACACCAACCACTTAAGTGAGTCATCGCTTCAAGTGTGCTGGTTAAGTCCAGCCGTATATTACCACTTGAGAGTAAGATAAGATTATGCTCGTTTACTCTAAAACATTGAGGGCCCGTTTGGTTGGCGGAATTTGTGCATGCTGGAATTGTCAATTCTAGAATTGAATCCATTCTAGGTTTGTGCTATTCTCAAAATGAATTCTAGAATATGGCTGTCCTGTTTGGTTCACCTGGAAGATGACTGAGAAGATGCAAATTCTGTGTTTGGTTCCACACAACTAGAATTGGAATTGGAATTTTGTTTTTGTACACATACACATATACACACATACACATATATACACACATGTGTATACACACACACGTGTATATATACACACATATACGCACATGTGTGTGTATATATACATGCACACACATGTGTGTGTATATACACACATGTATATATACACATGTACACACATATATATACACATGTATACACATACATACATGTGTATATATACACATGTATACACATATACACATATGTGTATATATATACACACATACACACGTGTGTATACACATATATACACACATTTGTGTAT
>MU227674.1:1780730-1796150 GCA_018584345.1 Thuja plicata
TCCTCAAAATACACCATTGCAATAGTGTAGGATCTCTTATAACAATGAAAATGTGCCTAAAAATGTGAGTATTTTGAAAAGAATAAGAAATGAGTTGAATGATGACCTATATCAAACTTTGTATTTGTCCATTTCATGACAACTTTGAACCTTCTTTTGATTGTTATGCATAGTAGATCTGAAACTATTCATAGCATTGATATATGTTTATAAGTACTGCTCCATGATTTTTTGTGGCACATTTTTATGTCTTTAGACATTACTTTGTAATGGCATCATTGATCTCTACCAACATTTAATGCTGAAAACATTTTTTATGTTCCTTTGTTATCATTGGTGGTAGTCCCTTAATATGATTCTCATGCTACTACATGATTGGAAACCCATCTTCTTGATAAGGCTTACTACTGACATTGTCCTTTGTATCCATACCTTTGTTGGAACTATCCTTATGGAAAATACATATATTTGTTTAAGAACTTTGAATCTGTAACTTTGAATGCTGGTCCTATGAGTATTTTGTTGCTTTCTATTCACGGATATTTTCCATGTATGAATTGTTTCCTTGTTTATCATCAATGACTCTCTTTATTAAATGAATGTCACTTAAACAAGATTATGCCTTATCTATTTTGTAACTGATTTGCCTTTGACCATATACAAATGGATTTGTGATAGCATGTTCTTGACATCTCCTCATTTTCTTGAATGTTCTTGGTACTTGTTATGTTACACGGTATTTGAATCTAGAGCTTGTATGGAACTATTTATGTAAATGTTGTATTCTCACTCATTTTATGAACTATCACTTGTCCATGTTATTTCTTAGCTAATGACAAGAATTTACATTAGACTATGAAGTAAAACCTTATCACTATCCTATACAAGATCTCTTCATTTATATATACATCTTATAACATCGATCATTGTGAATTTCATTGGACTCTTTTGTTATTGACAGTATATGTTATTTTAACAATGGCCTGCTATTGTACTTTGATGTATTCTCATTGTCTCTTAGCTTCTATTTTCTCAATTTTTTGACCTTGTCATGAAATGATTGTTTCAATGAATATCTTAAAGACATGTAATGCCTTACCATGTTCATTTTTATACCTTTACTGCACTTTAGTAATTTCAACATTGAATGAAATTGTCAATCGCTACTTAGTAGGCAGGGTCCATAAGACTCACACAAGGAGTCACAAGTGCAAGCATTGTCAAGACAACACTGTCATCCATAAAGACATTCATCCCATGGAAACTTTTCTTCTAATGATTTGTATGTGAATGCAGGTTGGAAAGGTGTGAGAAAGAAGGCTACATTAGGGGACTTTTTGATCCCTAAGTTTTAGATTGATCCCAAGACAGTAAGGAGGACCAATAAGCCTAACTCTTGGGATAAGATTTTCCTTGGAGGAGGGGAGTATGGTGCAGGGGCACCAAGGATCATCAATCAAGGTATGAAGACATTCAGTGAAGACCAGAGGAAGGGAAGGCCCCATCAAAATCAGAAGATCAATTGGAAGGTTTATGTGATTATGTGATTAAGTTATTGTTATACATAGCACAATAGTGAAGCATGTTATATTATGTATGAAAGGAAAAATGACCATTTAATGATCAAGAAAACTCCTACTATAGGTATGAAAGTGGGTAATATTTTGTAGTAAACACCAACCTATGTCCCAAATTGTTAGCTTAATTCTTTTCCCTCCTACAGTCAGAAACTTCAACTTGAAATCCATACCTGCATTCAAGACATTATCCATAAATTATGGGTGATAATATTTAGAGCACAATCACAATAAGGTAAATCTTGCAAAATTTAAACTGAAATAAAAATTAACAGTAAGATGCCAAAGGATTTAGAACCAACTATTTGTGACTATATAAGTTCTCTTTTTAAGTTCAACAAAGGCAATGTTAGATAGTTGTATCCAACTTGGGGTAAAAAAAAAATACCCAACAGGAAACTTAGCCTTAGTCATTACATATTAATTGTGTTTCTCCTTTCCAGGTGTAATTAAATTTTTCTCCATATAAACAAAGAACTACTAAAGAATTGATTCTTGAAATCTTAAAAATCTTTGATTTAAAATGCACAAACACCTTACGGTAAGTACTTAACTAATAGCTCATTATATTCTAGAAAGTTTACCTAATATAAAAACTTGAAATTAACTAATGCCAGGAAATCTTCAACATATCTTATCCGTTGATCTAGATTCCTTCAAAAGGACGAGAATAGGATAGAGTCAGGAATTATGTTGGTGCATTTTCATATGTTCCTTACGAAGTTCTTCACTTCAAAGATGTTAAGGCATACATTCATTGTAACTTGGAAGAACTTGGAGAAAGAGAAATTGACAAGCAAGTTAAGGAGGTTTCTGAAGACTCTGTTCTAAAGGATGAATGCAAGCTATTATAAGAGAATAAATTTGCAAGGTAAATGGAGTTTCAATATTTCTTTGAAGAAGATTGGGTTCGGTATGTGCTAAGCAGAGTGCATGATCAATTTATGTATCTAGATAAACCTTACAACATCACGAAGGAGGTTCTGAAGGTAGTTATAGGATTTTGTGATAGTGGATAGGTGCATGCACTAAGATCTATTAAGGACATAGTGACAAATCTCACCGGTTCTCAATGAGACAAGTGAGTGGTGATAGTGAACAATATTATTCAACTTGATGTGAAATTAACATCCATGGTGCTTGGATAAAAATTATTTCATTCTAGTAGAGAGAAATCCATTTCCAGTACAATTATATATATTTCATACCATATGGTGAAAGAAGATGGGGAATATGATATTTGTGAAGCATAGAGGGATCAACTCATGAAGAATCTGGAGAAGATAAAGAAAGACATCAAGAAAGTATTCAAGTATGGAAATCTATTGGTATGTATGTTTTCTATTTCATCAATTAATTTTCTAGAGTAGGAAACTATATATGGTGAAATGGTGATCAATGGTAAACCACCAAGTCACACATGTATATTGAAAAGGGACCCTAAAATGTGATCCCTTTTGGACTAGATCTGATCAGGACAACCCAAGTAGACAATGGATGTTTATGCATGATCTTGTCTTGGAAGGAATGTGTGATTTTAGGGTCTTCTTCCCATTTATGTAGGGATGACATGATTAAATATGTAATGTATGCAAGTAAAGTAAAACAAACATTCATGCAATTATAAACAACAAGATATCATATCCAGTGTACCAAAGTAAGTGCCAAAAAGGAATAAGGATGATGAAGAACTCACATTTAAGGCTAGTAGAGGATGCAACTTCATATCTATAAAAAGCCTGTCAGACTGTATTGAAACTGGAAACATACCAGGATCTAAAAAGCTATAGGATGGAGCTCTCTGCTATGAAAATATAAGTGTTGTAGGAACAGTTCAAACCTAGTTCAACCTATACCTAGGTATAGGTTGAGGGTGGTTCTACCTATACCCTGAAGGTCTGAATTTGAAGGTCTCTGGACTGTGACTGATATTTCACTTCCAGATCTACAAATCCTAGTTTGGAACTCTGCATATTTGTACCTACACACAAGAGAAGGTGAAATTGTTAGAGGAAACGAGATTTCCTTGGTCAAGCCCATGTATAGCAATTAACCTTGAAATTAAATAAGTAAATCATTTAAAAAAAGAAAAATATAAGTATTCACCATGCTTTTCAAACCCTTGTGGATGGATATGGATCCACTATACCCCCAAAGATGTATACTCGCTTGATTGAATATATGTTGATAGAATGTAGGATGTCTTCACTAGTGCAATGGATCTACACTTTCCAAATAGTATATCATGGATGTAGGTGTGTTTGATATACTTGAGGAATGAAGAATGGATAGAAGATAGCCTTCAAATCTTAAAGCTAAATCCTTCCTCACCTGCTTGGAATCTTCAAAAAGAGCACTTGAATTGCTCCTTGGATTTGATTGTTTGAGAGTGAATGCTTGCATGTATATATCATATGATAGATAACATATGTAACTAGATCTAGATATGTAATAGATAGAAAATTGAAGGTAAGAGGCCTCCTTTTATAGAGATTTCGGGGTCCAAATTCATGGAGGTCGACTATGCTAGGAGGGAAAATGAAAATATTGTGCATCGGGCCTCAAACCCACTAAATTTTAACCCTTGAGGTATAGGTTGAGAGTGGTTTGACCTATGCTTGAAAGGGTAAATTTTGAGGTAGACTCTGTGGGGTTCGAGAAGTATTCAAAGGATCAGGGCAAAACAGAGAGAAAAGAAAGAAAATCAAGCATAAATGCATCCATAATCAAGGAGATCACTAAAATGGAGCCCAATAGGTCCTAGAGCTTCCAAATTAATGGGTGCTAACATTTTAGACCTATACATTTATCCCCTACTTTAGCAGGAGTATGAGACAAGGTCATGCTCATGGTAAAGTAGATCAAATGCATAAGATGATCTCACCAAAGTTAAGGAGACAAGGAAACATTAAGCCCCCAAGTGACTTAAGTCCTCGTCAAATACAAAACTAAGATAAGAGAGACATCACTCAAAAAATAGAGAGAGGAGAGGAGAGGTGTGATTACCTTAGCCCCGATAATATTGTATGTCTTATTGTGAACCACACAAAGAAAGAAAAGTGTTACCACCATGCCCCATAAGATTGTATGTCTTACTGTGGACCACACAAAAGCATCACCAAAGATGGAACTAAAAGTTCTAGCAGGTTATATGCCATGCTAGTCAATCCATCTAGGATTTGTCCTTAAAGATTGTATGTCAATAAGGGATCTGACAAAGAGTGATTTGTCCTTAAGGATTGTATGTCCATAAGGGATCGAAATAAAAAGAGGGACCAGTCCTTAAGGATTGTATGTCCATAAGGGATCCAAAATGTAATACATCATCGAAAAAGTGGGTGTGTGTGTGTGTACAAAATATGAGTGAAGTGTATGCCCCCACATAAAATCTATTGCAAGCGCCTTAATGGGAGAAATGGCTTTAACTGAGCATACACACATCCACTAGAAATGTTTCCACTATGAAATGTCCTCAAGAAAGGATAAATCAAGGGAAATGGGCACAACAAAAAAGAGATCACAAAAGAGATCTACCAACTCTGGGGTCAGTATGTCATATGATAACTCATGTATATTGGAATTATGTCAAAATGAATTGTCATCATTCCCCAAAGGAAGTGGAACTACAACATAATGGAAGAAAGACATGTAAGAGTTACGAAGAAGAGTCTTTTTGGTCGACATCACAAAGACAAAAAAAAAAAAAGGGTTTTACTGCTTTGCATCATTCCAAACAGACAACACAAAGGCACATTTACGAAAAATGGCACATGTACAACATAAAATGTAACAACATATAAAAGAAGGAAGATACAAATAAAAGAATTATTATAACATTGAGATTCCTTTATCAGCTTGCACAAACAGAGAAACATGGGTCTTTTAAAGAAATCTAAACAAAACATATAACAAGCAACACATCATCGAGGAAACACATCACGACAAACAAGAAAAAAAGAAAAGAAAAGAAAGGATCTACTGGCAAGATGATCTATTTAAGCACATCCCCCCCCCCATATCAGTCTATAGTATTTAGGGAAGGTGGAAAAATTGCAAGAGGAGCAACATCAAGCAAATAAGATGAAACAATAGCCAAAAAAGGACCCTATTGTGAAGAGAGGTCATTGTGTTCATCATTAGGAGTGATAGATAAATGTTGTGAAAGCATAGCTGGTTAATCATGATCAAGATTAATAGTCTCATACATATCATAAAAATCACTAGCATGCATATCATTATTAGTATCATGAACATCATCATCAAGAGTATATTCTTCATCAAGATTAGTTGTAATAGAATCCATGATACAAATAACATTCTCATGTTTATTCATTTTAACTTTGTTTAAATTCACTTCCTCCATAGGCTCAAGCATGGGTTGGTCAAAGTAAAGTGAACTATGAGGAGGGGTATGAGGTGGAGAAATGTTTTGAGATACACGTTCATGGGCTCTAGCATGACGTTTGTGATGATGATCATGTGCATGATGGTTACATTTGGTTTTGCTAGATATTTTGGCTGGGATAAGATCAATCACCATCGGGTCCTTTTTTTCTTTAGGAGGAAGAAGTGAAGGAACCACACTAGGTTGAGATATGACATGAATAGGATGTAGATAAGAAATAGGAGGTGGAACAGAAGCATAAGGATGAATAGGTGGTGTAGGAAGAAGTCCACCACTATGATCATCCTTAGATTTTCTAAGTTCACACCGTGGCTAGGTTTTCATTTTAAAGGCTTGGTATGATCGAAAAAGATAATCAGGACAAACTCTAGTTGGTTGAGGAATGTAAGGCCAAAAGAAATCAAGGTCAACAGAGTCTCGAGGCACAAAAGGCTGATAAAGACTATGGTTAATAGTATTTATCTCTCCATTATGAGGAAATTTAACACATTTATAAATAGGAGAAGCCATGACATTCATTGAGGTAAGATAAGGAGGATCAAGTTTAACTTGAAATTGATCAGAAGTAGGAATAACAGTGAAAGTATTATCCAAAGTTTTACCACCAACTTCCACAGGAAAATAAATGGAACCATAGGAAGGATAAAGGAAACCATTGCAAGTTTTAATCAAGACATTAGATTTATCAAACAAATTTTTATGCAATCATTTACTAAATAGATGCTCTTTAGTTATCACATTCACCAAGCAAGTGGGATCAAGAAGGGGACCATGAGAAGGAATACCATCAACCCTAGCAAAATTGTAAAGAGGACCATTAGGTGCCTTAATTGTTCTAGTAGGATCAAAATTAATGCAATATTGAGGTGGAGGTTGAGGTTTAGGTTTATGTGGAACGTGTTCAATTTTATTGACAATATGAGTGGCTTCATCAACTTTCTCATCATAATCAATGTGTGTGGGAGAAGAAGGTTGCTCAATAATATTGGTTGAATGAATGGGGAAGGATTAGTGTATATTTGAAAATTCTTATTAGGAGGTGCAACTAATTTTTTTATGTGGTTAATATCATCATCTACAAATATAGTATTAGAATCAATAAGGTCTTGAACTATATTTTTCAAGGAATAGCATTTTTTAGTATCATGACCAGATTGACAATGGAATTGACAGAAAGCTTTGGGATAATAGAATATAGAGAGTGGTTTGGATGGGTCAATTGGTTTGATATGAGGAATTTTAATCATATTTTCATTCACTAACTTCAACATTCACATTATGCAAAGATTCAAAAAGTGGAGTAAAAGTACAAGAAGGTATAAACATAGAGGACAAAGGAGCCACACCTTTTGATGTTGTTGCCACTTGTTCATCAACTGTGTTGGATGATTTGTTGATTTTTATGTAGTTGGTAGTCTTTTGATTTTTTTTAAATTGGATGTGGCATCACTCTTATCAACGGAAATATAATTCATTGGAGTGTTTCTCTCAAATTGACTCACTTGAAGTTGATAATAATGAAGTATTGCATACAATTGTGAAAAGGGAGAGAACTCGGTAAGAAGTATCTTATCTGTAATGTATTTTTGTAAATTAGTATTAAAAATGTGTTGTATATCAACATTAGGCACAAGATAAGAAATCCAAGCATACAAATTCTTAAATCTACCAATAAAGTCACTAAGGTTTTCTTTAACACCTTGTTTATAGTGCATCAAATCAGTCAAAGAAATTTGAGGACCAATGTTGTTTTGAAATTGTTGAATAAAAGCATTAGCAAGCTTGTGGAAGGAATCTATGAAATAAGGAGGCCATTGAAAAGCTTTGTCTCTGAAGGTTCTATTAAACAACTTAGTTATAAACTTATAGTCATGAGAGAAATTACTACACAAGGTTTGAGAACTTTTAACATGAGTCACAGGATCACCCTTACCATTATAATTCTCAAGGTGAGGAATCTAAATACTTTGTGTAATAATAGCTCAGATAATATCTATGGACAAAGAATTATATATATCACATGTAGGAATGTTGAATTTGGATTGAGTCAAAGAAGCAAGTTGTTATTGCAAAGAAGATACAATTTTAGCTAAGCTATTAATGGTAGAATCAGTGGAAGAAATGATAGGGGGAGAAACAATGGAAATATTATGAATATTGTGGGAAATAGAGGGAATGTTGGAAGAATTATGAATCATGGTAGGAGCATTGGTGGAAATAGGACTGGGATATAAAAAAGGAACACTATGAAAGGAATGCATAGATGAAGGCAATGAAACATATCGAACACTTGTAGGAAGAGAAGGAAGAATGGGATTAGGGAGACTCACATGTGTGGGGTTAGAATTTTGGATTTAAGGTGTAATAAGAGGTGGAGAATAAGTGGAAAGACTAGGAATGGAAGTGGAGATAGGAAAAGAAGTTTCAACACTTGTAGTAGGGGGGACATAACCAAATTCTTTAGCACATTTTGTAAGAGGTTTAACATTGGAATTAATAAGATGGGAAATGCTATGCAAGAGGTTAAGACCATGTTCATAATTATGAGTTAGTTTCTTTAAACCTTATACAATAGAAAGAGATTTAGGATTATGATTCTCTTTAGCTAACCAATGTTCCAACTTTTCAAATTCATGAGTAAGATTCTGCTCTTGGGTGGGAGGAACTCTTAATGCTTCATCTTCACCATGAGAAGAGTTTTTCTCCATGATAGGATTGGTATCATTAAGATGCATGTTTCTTTCATCAAGATTCCTAGGAATAAGGAAGGTTTGGGATCGAAGGGACCCATGATTTTATGACTTATCCTAACAAGAATACTATAGGTTGGACTCAAAGTGATAAAGTTGGTACATAAATGAATGAAAGGAAAGGAAGATAAAATTCAAGAATGTAATGTAAATAGAGAGATTATCACAATGCATACAAATTAGATCTAGATATGAAATACGATTTAACACCAAAAGAACCTATAGCTAAATGCACACCATGTAACCAAAACAAAGTGTATACAAAGTAGATATAAATATAAGAAGGAAAATATATCTAGCTAAAGCATGCAAGATATAATCTTTGATGTATATAAAGTAAAGCTAGATATTTAATGTAAAGAAGATCTAACTAGATGTATACAAAGCAAAGGAGATCTAACTATCCAATCAAAATGTATAAAGCATGAAAGTATCAGGTTCACCAAAATGTATATATTGAGCCTATAAACATGTAAAGGAAATCCAACACCAAGATCAAAAGAGGAAATGTAATAATTAGGGTTCACCAAAATGTATATGTGGTGAACCTACAAGCATGTAATGGAATCCAAAACCAAGATCAAAAGAGGAAATGTAATAATTCAAGTTCATCAAAACGTATATGGTGAAATGGTGATCAATGGTAAACCACCAAGTCATGCATGTACATTGAAAAGGGAACCTAAAATGTGATCCCTTTTGGACTAGATCTTATCAGCACAACCCAAGTAGATGAAGGGATGCTAATGCATTATCTAGTCTTGGAAGGAATGTGTGATTTTAGGGTCTTCTTTCCATTTATGTGGAGGCGATATGATTAAAGATGTAATGTATGCAAGTAAAGTAAAACAAACACTCATGCAATGATAAACAACAAGATATCATATCTAGTGTATCAAATTAAGTGCTAAAAAAGAATAAGGATGATGAAGAACTCACCTTGAATACTAGTAGAAGATGCAACTTCGGATCTGTAAAAACCCTGTCAGACTATACTCAAACTGGAAATAGACTGAGATCTGGAAAGCTACAGGTTGGAGCTCTCTGTTGTGAAAATCTGAGTGTTATAGAAATAGGTCAAACTTGGTTTGATGTATACCTAGGTATATATCAAAGGTGGTTCTACCTACACCCTATAAGTTTGAATCTGAAGGTCTCGGGACTATGACTAATACTGTACTTCTAGATCTGCAAAGCCTAGTCTGGAACTTAATGAATCTGTGCATGCACACAAGATAAGGGAAAATTGTTGGGGGAAAGGGGCTTGAAAAGCCCCTGTATAGGAATTAACCTTGAAATGAAATAAGTAGCTCATGTAAAATAATAAAAATTTAAGTATTCACCTTGCCTGTCAAACCCTTATAGATGGATATGGATCCACTATACCCACAAAGATGTATACTTGCTTGATTGAATGTATGTTGATAGAATGCAGGATGTCTTCACCAATGCAATGGATCTACACTTTCCAAATCATAGATTATGGATGTAGGTATGCTTGATATGCTTGAGGAATGAAGAATGGATAGAATATATCCTTCAAATCTTAGATTCAAATCCTTCCTTTCTTTCTTTAAATCTTTAAAAAGAGCACTTGAATTGCACCTTGGATTTGATTTCTTGAGAGTGAATGCTTGCATGTATATATCATATGATAGATAATGTATGTAAATGGATCTAGATATTTCATGTGTAGAAAAATCAAGGGAAGAGGCCTCCTTGTATAGAGATTTCTGGGTCCAAATTCACAAAGGTTGACTATGCTAGGAGGGAAAATGAAAATACTATGCATCAGACCCAAAACCCACCAAATTTAAACCCCTAAGGTATAGGTTGAAAGTGGTTTGACCTAAACTTGGAAGAATAAATTTTAAGGCAAATTTTGTGGGGTTCAAGAAGTATTAAGAGGCACGAGGCAAAACGAAGAGAAAAGTGGGAAAATCAAGCATAAATGCATCCATAATTGAGGAGATCATGAAAATGGGGCCCAATAGGTCCTGGAACTTCCAAATTAATGGGTGATAACTTTTTAGACCTATACAGAAACATTAAATGGAAAGAGGACAAATTAGTAGGTATTTAGATCAAGGAATTTTATGACATGCTAGGAGAGAAACAAGCAATAATTTATATGTGGGGATACTTTAAAAGTTTTCAAGAATCTATGCATTTTTGGTATAGGATTCCACCCGAGATAGTGAGGAAGTATGAAGACAAAATATGTTTCATGGTAGATATTGATGTTTGTTTGATGGAGGCAACAAACCCTAGAACATCTTGGGTAATGTATATGGGATATGATGTGGATGGTCTACTTCTTGAAGTGTATGCTAAAGACATTTTGAAGAAACCTTTGGACAAAACACGGATAGGTTTGGTACTAAAGAATGAGATTGATTAAGTGACTACAAGGGCATACATTACTAACTCAGAGGAAGTGCAGATGTTTCAAGGTCTGATTTAGTTGGATTCTCTTAGTCCTGAATAATTAATTAATATTTATATCATTGCACACACTAGAGCTAGAAATTAGATCTTAAGGACTCATAGAAAGGATAGTGAGTTGCTTACCTTGGCATCTCAATTTATGATTAAGATTTTACCTACCTATGCATTAAATAAGAATGAATCAACTTCAGGTCAGTCAGAAAATTTGTTGAAGGCTGTGAATAATCCTTTTGAATCCTTAGAGTAGTCAGCATTGGTAAAAGTACATGGATAATATGAAGTTAAGAGAGTCAATGAGTTGAAGGCACAGATTTCTATAGACAAGAACTCTTTGGGCTTCAGAATTCAAGTAGTAAAGAATGCTTTGTCTGAGGGAAGTGATATTTACAAAGGATGTATTGATTATTTTAGTTGTGTATCAGATGTGGACAAAGTCATTAAGGAGACTGAGGAGAAGCTATCAGAATTGTCAAAGTATTTTGATCCTTTGAAGACTTTATCTTCGGTTCACGTAGCACAAGTGACAATACTAAATAATAAAATTAGAACACTTGTCAATTAGAAGAAGAGATTTAAGGGAAGAGTTAGTCATCTTTAGAACTTAATTGTTCCTAAGCTTGATCTTTTGCTAACAACTTGAGGGAAGCAGAGCTTACCTATAACATGCCTGAAAATTTTGATCTTTTTAATACTGAGAAGGTAGCTTATGCAATTTGTGGGAAGCTTGTGGTGATGGAGAGTATAAAGAAGAGTTCAGATAAATATTTTGCAGCTGTGAGGAGCAATTTTTCTGGTGTATTTAAGCTATTATAAGTATACTTTAAACATTATAATATGATGAAATGGAGCAGCGAAGGAAGGGAGGCTTCAAATTTTGAGGCAGGAATGAAGGTTTCTTGGGAAGAGGTTTTGATAGTCATGGTCCAAGGAGGCTGTGGTTCCCACCGACCAGATATGTGGAACCAGGATGAAGAGCGCCATACAAGATAGAAGATTTGTGGTCCCATCAAGGCCCATAGAAGAACAAGTGGGGCTCTGCAAAAATCTTCACTGGCCACAAGGAAGGGTTTAAAAAGTGGTGGAAAAGATTTGGAAACCAAAGGTGGATTTGAGCACCCCACCACTTACAAAGGAGACCCCAAAAACAATAGACAACAGGATGATCAATGTACACATTGATTCAGAGACATGGAGGAATTATGTACAAATACTAAAAGCAAGGGATTTTTTTATGAAGAGGGGTGGGGGCTGGCCGACTTACCCTAAGATTAGGAATTGGTTAAATGAGGAATGGAGATTTCACTTCGAAGTTAAAACCCTGCCGAAAGGTTTCTTTCTGATCATTGTGGGAACAAAGAGTGAAAAAACTAGAATCATGTTCAATGGGCCCTTTATGATGGGTGGAATTGGATTCTATATTAATGATTGGATCCCTAACTTCAACCCAAGGCAAGCCTCAACCGAGGAGGTTCCAATCTGGATCTAACCATACAATCTTCCTCATGAATATTGACATGCAAAGTTTTTCAAGATGGTTGGCGATCATTTGGGTAAATTCATTAAGGAAGATGAAGTGGTGGACAAAAAATACTATTGCATGTATGCTAGGATATGTATTTTATGGAAACCCCACCCTCTGTTTCCACATATGGTGGAAGTGTGCACGACTGAAGGGTATTAGTGGCAGGAAATAGAGGTTGAGGAGATTTTGGAAAAGTGTAAAAAGTGTTGGGAATGGGGACATAATGCATAACAAATGCCTAGTAGGTCACAAAGGGAAAGCAAAGAATTCAATAGTTTGGAGGACATTCTGGCTCGTCTAATCTGTAATCCCATGAATCCCACGGTTTCATTGCCAGAGAACCAATAGGAGGGGTTTCCCTAGGTGGCTATTCTTGAAGATACATAGACGCTCGCAGGGAATGCAGGACTGCATGCGATGGATTTCAAGATGGGTCCAAGTGATGTAAGTCACTTACCTCATAAGGGATTGTGTAAGGAGATGTAGGGGCCTGGTTTCATGGAAGAATTAGATAAGGCATTAAATCATACTCTCATTACTATAAGATCCTTACTTCCATCAGGAAGTTGGGAGGTGGAACCAATGCCAGAGGTGGAAGACACATGGGTAGCTATGGAGTAGTGTGGTAGCTGTGGAGAGAACAATGGAGAATTTAAAGATATCCATATGTCCCATGTTAAACAATCTTTAGATAGCTCTGCCATAGTTAATGAGACAATAGACAAGGATGGTTAGGACGGGGACCCACTGGGGATTAATGAAGAAGTAGGTATAGTGGAGCAGCGAACCATCAAGAAATATAAGTATCAAATGGATAAATCCAATATTGGAAGCCACAAAATAAGAGGGAGAAAATAAACCCAACAACTTTTAGAAGATGCGAGTAACACGAAGGGACAAACTAAACTTCGATCCAAGAGGGACTTGTTCCCTTCTGGGAATCCATGAAGCTCCTAACAAGGAATGTCAGGGGTTGCAATGCCCCTGACAAGAGATGCCTAATCAAGAGAGGCTTTGATCAGGCAAAGGCTAATATTGCTTGTATTCAAGAGACAAAGTTAGATGGTGTTAATGCAGCGAAGGTTTTCGGGGTTAGACAAAGGTGGTCTGGGTTTTTTATAGATGCAGTCGGGGCCTCAAGAGGTCTAGGTATAATTTGGAACCCTCTTTTGGTTAAGTTGGAAGCGATCTCCAAGACAAGGTTTTGGCAATTGGCCAAGGTGAGTTCTTTTACTGTTAATTGTTTGATGTTTTTGGTTAATGTGTATGGCCCTGTTAAAACTGAGGATAAGTGGTTGGCTTGGGATGAGATTGCCCTAGCTTTGGGAGGGCTTGGGTAGAAGACAACCATTATTGCAGGGGATTTCAATGCTACCCTTGCACACTCTGATAAACGTGGTGGCAGGGGGAGAATGAACATGGTTCAGATGGACTTTCAAAATTTTGTAGCAAATAATGGTTTATAGGAAGTGACAGCTAAAGGAAGGAACTACACTTGGACAAATGGGAGATTGGGATTCTCTAATATTGTTGAGAAGTTGGACAGGTTTTTTTCTATCAAGCAATTGGAATGCTCTTCATGTTTTGTTCGAGGCATACTTGGGCTGTCGGGATTAGATCACTTCCCGGTGGCATTGGCAGTTCACAAAGACGATGTACCTCCCCGCTATCCCTTAAAATTGGAAAAAATATGGCTGTGAGAGCCTGGTTTTGGGGAAATGGTCAGTTAGTGGTGGTACACGATGCCCATGGCAGATGGGAACCTAGATTTTCAATTCTTCAGGAAGCTACGCTTCACTAAGCAAAAATTAAAGACTTGGAATAGGACCTATTTTGGTGACATCTTTGCTGAAAAATAGAAATTGGAGGGACAGTTGGAGGCTCTAAATTGTAAGGTACTAATAGATGGAATGGATGAAGTGGACTTCCTAATGGAAAAAGATCTCTTGAGCAGCTACAGTAAAATTCTGCAGTGGGGGGAAGTCTATTGGCGACAGAAATCGAGGGAAAGCTAGCTTAGAGCAAGGGATAGAAACACAAAGTTTTTCCACAGCTTTGTTAAAGTTAAGAGAAGTGTGAATAGGATCTTGTCCATCAAGCTAGCTAATGGGAACATTTTGGAGGAGACAGAGATAATCAATTGGGAGGTCATTGAATTTTTCTCTAACCTTTGGAGTCAGGATAGGAACAATAATGGTAGTGCACAAAGGGAGATGCTTCAATTTATCCTGATTGTGGTTGTAGACACCCTAAAATGGACAGGCTTGCGACTTTACATTAAAAACACTAATTTTCATTTATTAATTAATGGTTTCTTAATCATTAATTAATCATCTATTTTCTTCTAAATTCATTTCTCAATTCATCTAATCCAATTCTTAAAATTAATTAAATAATTAATTTTAATTAATTAATTAACCTTTAAATGATTATTTACTATTATTTAATCAATTAAACTCAATTTCCTATAGTTTAAATCAAATATTTAAACTTACTAATTATATTCTTCCAATTAAATTAATTTCAATTAAATTAATTTAATTTCATCAAATAAAGCAATTCTTAATTAAAAAGAATTCAATTATCTCACATGTTGAAAATAATTATTAAATAAATGAATTAAATACTCATTTATCTTCAAAGAGATAACTCCAATTACATCACATGGGTTACTCCACCCATCTCTCCAGTTCACATGGGTAACTTCACCCACCTCTT
>MU227674.1:1811579-1827607 GCA_018584345.1 Thuja plicata
TTAATTAAATTCATCTTATTTAATTAAATTAAATTTCCCCCATTTAATTAAATAAAGTTCTTCTAATTTATTTAATTGAAAGAAAACCCCTCTTTTAATTAAATAAATAAAAATCCCCACTTAAAGCTCTTTTTTTGATGAAAAAGGCAATAAATTAAATAAAATAAAATAAAAAATCCCTTTTTTCATCACATCTTCCTAAGTGGTGGGTTTTTTGCCTCTTAATCTCAACCATTGATCAATTCTTTTTGCCTCTTAATCTCAACCATTCACTTTCCTATATAAGGAAATCTCTCCTTCTCATTTGATAATCATCAATCAATCAATCATCAATAATCAATCAATCAGTCATCAATCATATTAAGTTTTCATAGTATTGTTATGCTGCAGATTTGGAGAGCAATTTTGGAGGAGGATTTGAGCACTTAAGCTTGGATATTGCAACTTCTCTATCTTCTTGCCTTCTTCTTCTTGCATCCATGGCTATTCATGTAGATTAGATTCATGTTTATTTTCATAGATTAAACTTGCATTTGTATAGATTAATCATGAATTGTTATCATTTAGATTAATTTTCTTTTATGCATTGTTATCATATAGAGTAGATCTCGTTTTCATGCATTTGAATCTCTCATTTCATGGTGTACTTGCATAGGCACTAACTAGGTCAATCGGAGGGCCTCCATTCCACACCTTTGCACTCCATGACTAGAGAGCTATGGATCGATATTTGAGGCCTCATTCTTGATCAACCTTGGATGGAATGATTCATAGAAGTGTGTCAACATTTATGCACACAGTGGCGGCTTCAAAGGACGAGGTGTGAGTGGTGGTGCGACAGTGTATGGCCATCAAATGGATCGAAGGGATTGAGGAGGTTTTGCAGAGGATGGAGGTTGGAGTGGGGTTGCACATGGGAAATGAACCCATTCGTATGGTTGGTCATGGGCGTCAGGAGCTGTAGCCCCTGGTAATTTGGTCCTCTGCCAGCCCAGAGGATGTCCACCTAGCTCGAGCTCACCGCGGTTGGCTTGCTTTGAAGGCAGTATTGGAAAAGTGGAAGAAGGTGGCGTAGGAAGGTGGTGGGGATTTTTGGAGGAAGCGTAAATGTACTCCCATCAAATAAAGTGCAGTGCTAGGGGAGGATGGAAGACCGCAGGTCCGAAGGCAGATCAGCGCGAAACAACGAGGAAAAACCACCACGGTAGAATGCAGAGCCAGCGAGGTGGGTGGTGGCACGAGCGGTGGTGGAGTAGGTGCACCGTGAGTTGGCAACCTGGTGGATGATAGAGGAGCCTTTAGAAGCTTCACAAAGGCAGACGCGATGGTGTGGTTCAAATGAAGGATGGGTCTGTTGGGTTTTTTGTGGTGTTTTGTACAGACGAATTGTGAAACAAATAGGATTGTCTCCAATAGATATAGCTAGGGACATAACAGAGGGATAAATGTTTTTGTATGAATGTAATAGTGTAGCCAAAGATGGCGCTGATGTAATTTCCTTCTAATATTAATGAAAAACTATATTACCGATAAAAAAAAGTATACTTTGAACACTCTTGTATATAGTGGATGATACATGATTTTGTTAGTTGAATTGTGAGGAGGACCTCGACCTTTTCCATTGATGTCAAAGGGGGAGAGATAAGGAGAGAAAAATGATAGATTCAGCTCAGGGGGGAGCTTAATTTTTGGTCAGGAGAGTTAAGGAGATACTTTATGGAGTTTAGCATTTTTCTTGGACACTTAGTCATTTTTCGCTAAGTTTTGGCATCAATGCCAAATGGGGAGATCGGTGTTATGATATTGATGATATGGAGGAGTTGTATATTGTTATTGATGGAAACCATACACTATTCTAGTCATGACTGATTATGATATGGTGATATCAAATGATAGACTATAAGATTTGGCTAAGTATGGAGTAGTAAACACAATTTATTAGCTTCGGTATATGGATCGGTAAAGATACAGATGATCGATTTTTGAGGTGAAAACCTAGGAGGAGATTCTCAGAGGTATTATGTATCTTTTTTGAAGATCACAACAATTTATATTATGATCTGAGAGAGTTATGATTTTCTGAGTATTGGGATAGCAGAGTTCAGTGGAGGATAGAGACAGTTGATCAGTGGATTGTTCAGTGATCCTATTAGATCAATGATCTGATCGGTTTGATATTTGATAATGGTATAGCCGATATGTTTGATGATAACTATGATTGTGTTTGAGGTTAGGAACATGTTTTGATGATAGATTTGGCTGACACTTCACATGTCATCTATTTTATTCTTGAGGTTGATAGTGTGGGTAAATATCTTTGATGGAGGATATATATAATATCAAGTTTTCGAGATGTTTTTTATGAGAGATGGTTGAATATTATTGCTATGTGTTGTATGTGATTGATGGATCTGTAGCAGAGATTCAACTATCAATTGCGCAATTTATTTTGAGCTTGCATGGAACTGTATTGGCATTGTTGATGCATTTCCCAGTTCCTTTCATTCAATCTTTCTAATTCTTCTCAAATCTTAATCTTTTCTTCAAATATATTTTAAAATTTTTCCTTTTTCCAAATCTTCAACTTATTTTTAATGTAATTCAACCTTTTCATAAAGTATAAACTTTTAGAGTCATTAAATATATTACTCTCCTTCCACAATGTTCCAATTTATTAATTAATAAATTATCTCTCCACCACATTGAATGGAATTTGAAATACCCTTTCTCTGGCTTTGTAGGTAGACCAATATGAAGAAAAACTAGATAATGGTCTGATACTGGAATAGGCAATACCAAAGAGTTGAAGGCTAAATCATTCTCAATCCAATAATTTCCCAAAAAAAATCAATCTAGTCTTTCATGTATGTTGATGAACCCAATCCTTCTATTATTCTAGGTGAATAGTCTGTTCCTTAAAACAATATCATATAAGGTGTTATCTACAATGAAGCTTTAGAAGTCCTGCATGATCTTATTGGATTTCATTATTCCTCATATTTTTCACTAGTGTTGATGATTGCATTCAAGTACCCACCTAAAATCATCTTGTTGTTACCAATCCCCCCCATTTTATCTTTTAACCTCATCCATAATCTTTCTTTCTCCTCCGTTCTGGATGGGCCATAGACATTGATTAAATATGAACCCAACTTCAAGTGAGCGGTGATGGATTCACACACAACATCCAACTCTATTATGATTCAATGTGTTCTAGCCCCATTACCCCAAACCCTCTAGATTGACCATTCACTTCTTTGAATATTCCTTCTCATCTTCTACAATACTTATTAAATAGTTTTCCTTCTTTAGGATTTAATTTCGTCTCCTGCAACATGATAAAGTCTGGACATTCTTTTCATAGGAAGCACTTAACCAAGTGTTTTTTGTCAGGGGCTGAGAGTCCCTTGATATTCCATGTTATACCCTTCATTTTCCTCCAAGGGATGCTCTGGCTCCTTTTGATTTCTTTAGGAATTATTTCACATTAAAAAGGCCTTTTTCAACAGCCTCATATTCCCTCTTCTGTCTGTTGGACTTCCAACCTCTGATCTTCTTAGCTTTACCAAGTGTCTTGGCTGCTAATTGACTAAGGATTCTCTGCTCCACATTTTCAATTAAGTCTTCTTATGTCCATTCCCCTTCTGATAAGCATTTAAAGTCTAAAAATTCTCCTCTTGAAGAAAATACATCCTGCAACTTCCCTTCTCGAAACTTTCCCTCCTCTGTCATTTTTCATTTATGGTTTTGGATATAGGGGTGGTAGAATCTACTTGCTGTAAATACATTTTTGGATTAGACATACTTGCGTCAACCTCTTTGTCTTTATTCAATATCTCCTTGATAGATACCCTGTCCTCTATTTACTTTGAGTTTTGGCCTATGCTTTGACTGTATCCTTCTCCATTTTTCTTGTTTGACTAGATGATTTCCTTACCCTTTCCTATGATGTTAACTATCATAATTTACTTTGTTTCATGACCCTTTGTCTTCTTCTTAGGTGTCCATATCCCTCCTTTCTTGGACCCATGTTTTCATTTAGATTTAAAATGGTCTATGTATATGCATTTGATACAAAAATATTTTTTCTCTTCGACATCAATTTTTTAAAGCCAGTGATTCTTAAGTGCACATAACCAAACTTGTTTTGGCACTTCTTTGATAGCCATGATCCTCATCCTTGCATAGATGTATAGATCATCTTCCAAGTTTGTATCTATTTCCATAAAAGTACCCAAAGATCTACCAATTTTTAACAGGCTATCCTCAGACTAGTTGTATTCTATTGGTAGGCTATATATAATCTAATCCACATCATCATGTTATACAGTTTGCATTCTAGTGGGTTGAAATTAGGATCCCACCTTTGGATATACATTGGATCTCCCTCCATCATCCATACATCGTCCTGTAGAATCTTATTCTTTTCATACTTGTTTGGAAAGATTGTACTAATTTTCTTTTTGGAATAAACTTGAGAATACATTCAGTTTTCCATTTATCTTTCGCCCATTTTTTTAATGGATTCCCTATCTTTGTTCTTTCTATAAATCTAAAATTATTGACAAATCTTGCATGAACACCTCGTCAATGGAGATTTCTTCTAACTAATTCATTGTCTGGCAGTCGCTGTGGTCGCCTTTGTAGATCTCCTCTTATCAAAACATTATCCATCTTCCTCTGTAGAAACCCTTACTTTTGCACCATTTGACATTATTCCTTGTATCATGGTCCCTTGCTTTAACTCAAAATCTTATTATTTAATTATTATTTATTATTAAATCCTATTTCAAAATGAGGACATCAAATACAATGGAATAAATATTTTTTAGTTTCTAAACGATAATATTTTAAGCCTTTTTAATTGGTAAACGACAATATTTTAAGCTGCCAAATAATCCACAAATTCAAACCCAAGAGTTCAACAACCCAGCGTAGGCTCAAAGCCCACTAGCACAATGGCCTAATGGGGCTTGGACCTTGTTTGTAGCCTCACCAACAAAGTGTTTCAACTAGTGCTCTAAATGTGTTACTTCGTCATGAAAGCATATTGTTGTGTTTTGTGTTTACTTTGCCTTGTTTATGCTTTTGTGAATAAGTGTTCTAGTGATATGATGATTGACTAGTAGTGTGGATCTTTGCTTATGGTTAGGCTAAATTAGGATTTACAATAGGTGTTCAATTTTAGTTGTTAAGAATTTTTAGATATATTTTAAAGTGAGTGGTCCCATATATTTTATAGTATGGTTTAAGCTTATAAAATTAAGTTCCAAAATTTATAGAAATTATTATGTCATGAATTTTATTAATTTACATTTTTAATTTAAGTAAATAAGTAGATATATTACAAGAGGATAATGATCTGTGTGAAAAAGGTTTAATGTTCTCTGCAACTTCTTGCGTGCATCCAAATAGGTTTTTCTAGAGTTTTTGTACTGCCTTCCCCCACCAATCCAGACATACCGCATTTATTGCATGAATTAAACAACCACTTTTTATGGTTGCGACCAGTTTTGGCACAAAATTGCTCCTGGTATTGAAGCATTGGCTCTTGGTGTTCATGGCTCCTCTGAGAAAAAAGACCCAGAAAATTTGTTCCCAAGTTATTTCATGAGGTTAGGCCTCTGCCACTCGTGATGCACCTTTTCCATTGCCAGATTTTGATAAAGCATGTGAATGGCTGGAAAAAATTACTTTGATTGGTTATTTTGTTGGTCAAGTCCCTTTTGAAAGTGTGCTGCGGGACTGGGATACCAAGTCTTGGCTCCCACATGGGGTTGGCCTTGATGGTGTCCAGAACCCAGGACCAAAGGATTTTTTCTATTTTGCTTTGGGAACCCTTCTCACATTGAGGGTGCTGTCAAACATGACCCTTCATTTGTTCACTCTTCACTCCTTGTTTTCTAGCCATGGTCACGAGACTTCACAGTCTCCGATGACAAAAGGCTTAAAGTCCCAGTCTGGGTTGAATTTCCTGGTTTGCCTTTTCCATGCTGGCCTTTTTTGCAAAATATTGCCCAGACCTTAGGTCGAATTGTTTGTTTGTGTCGAAATTGATATTGCCCATGACCTTAGGGAGACTATTGATATTCAGATTGGCAGGCAATGTTTTTTGCAGTGAGTAATGTATTTGAATTTTCCAAATACATGTTTTCATTGTCATTCTCTAGAGCACAAAATTAAGCCTCCTCCTAAGGAGCTGGTTGTTTCTTGGGGACCCAAGCCTTCAAAAGAAGATGCCAGTTGGACTACAGTGCTTCACAAAGGCAAGCAATCTATGGTTGCGCTACCTAAATAGGCTTCACCTATCTCAACTTCAACAACCTAGGAACCTATCTTTACCAAGGTTTCCAAGGCCAGTCCTCTGGTACATGTTATTTCAAATCCTGGTGCCCAGGGGAAATCTCTTTCATCAACTGGTTCCCATGGCTCCACCATGGAAGCCATGACACCAAAACCACCTTCACTAGATAGTGTAGGTTCATTGCGTTGTTGCTCTCGTAGCCCACCTGGGCGCGATGAGATAGATGATGTAGGTCCTAGAAAAAGACAAGTTTTCCCAATAGATCTTTATGCTTTTCATTCAGGCTCTAATTTTTTTATTTTTTTGGTCCGTAATAGATTAATTTTATTAATTAACCTGAGAAAATAACCTGGTCGGGCCTAGTGAAAGCTTACAATAAGGGATACAACACCAAAAAAAACAAAAGGACTATAGAAAGGGTTTTATCAACCCAGAAATACAAAAAAACCAAAAAGACCTATCAAAATATCATGAGTAAATCAAGTAACACTCAAGATTTACTCTTCACACCTCCCATCCTTTGCGATCGCAGGGTCATATCAAATGATGACTGTGATTTCTTTGCTTTTTTTCCCTTTACAGTCTTCCAACCATCCTCTACTTTGGCTGCCTCATCTTGCCAGTCAGTTGGGTTACAATCTATAGTTTTCCCATCAATCCTATACCCGACAATCTACTGAGAAGCATCCTCCTCTTCCTGACATCCAATCAATCTATTCTTTTCCCTACCATCTGGTGTAGCAATAATCTTCTTTTGTTCAACTATATTTGATTGAGGAGGCATGTTGTCTTATGCAACTAGATTTACACCTACAACAGATTGTGGAGGCTTCGCCCCCCTAACCGCCTGAGAAAACCTCTTTTTTTTTCACCCCCTTTTTTTTCCACCGTATAATGGTGGTGGGAAACATCCTTCCACCATGTGGGCAACTTATCTTGTTGTTGCTTGACATATTTGGCAGCTAAATGCAGAATTTGAAAACATCTTCTGCAGCGAAATGGAACCCCCTCATAATCCAAAGGTTGTACCCAGATTCCTTTAGAAGTTGTAAGATTAATTTTTGCAGGGAGCCCATCTGCAATATTCATCTCTACTAAAATTTGTGCATATGTTGAATGGAGTTTTTATGATTCCTCATCAACCATTAAACAACTACCTAAAGAATCACCAATAGCTTCCAAACAGAAGCCAAACCAAAAATGTAAAGGCATATTTGGAAGTCTAACCCAGAGTGCAACCTTGTCGAAAGTTTCCAGTATAGGGAAAAATTATGGGTGCCACAATTTTAGCATTAGGGGGTGCTTATTCTCCCAAAACTAGAGACCCTCACACAAAATCTTCTTCCTATCTCAAGCATTTTCAAAAACTGCAATAAAGAAACCCCTTGCACATGGGTATAGTTGAACATAACCCTTCATTAATGGCTCCCAGTGCTCTGATATCCATTGGTGGAGCTCACCTTAACTTGGCCACATACCTTGAAATCTTCCCACCAAACTGAGCTCTGAGAAGATAGTGACATTGTTGTCTATATCCTTTACTATCTCCTCTGCCATAATTACTTCTTTGGCATCTACTATACGGGTATCAGCACACCAGATACGCCCACAACCTCCTTCCCTGATTTATCCCTATCTGAAGCATAGGGCCCATTTTGGTGTCCCTATGGTGGTAGACCCTTCGCCACAAACCCTACACTGCCATGACTATCCTTGCGGCTAACCGCATACTGCCCGCCTCCTTTCTGGATAGGTTTTTTATTCTTTTGACACTTAGCATCCAATGATTGGTGTTGTTTATGAAGCCCATCATTAACAACATTTCCTCCATTTCCTTCATGCATCAATCCCTCTGTCCTAAACAAAGAGGATCCTCCCTTTTGAAAACCCCTAAAATCACTGCGCAACATTCGTTCACCAAGGAAACCATCTCCTTGTTCCCGTCGTCCGTCATTCTGCACAGGAGAAACAACAAGATGGACATGTTGTGCCATAGGGAGTCCATCAGCCTTTGCATCTGAGGACTCCAAAGAAGGATTTCCCTCTCCTCCAAGCTTTCCCATATGGGAGTCGTCGCTCATAGCATAATCCAAAGGAAACACCCATTGCATAGGAGAAACCCTAGCGTCGGGAGCAGAAGGGAGCACTATTTTTTACCTCTATAATGATTGTTGGAGATTTGTTATTCAGGCTCTGATTTTTAATAGAATAGTTTCTCCTCTCTTGGGGATGAGGACTCCATGAATGATGATTTTTAATGAACTTCATATCCTAGAATGTAAGAGGTCTTACTGACCTCTCTCAAAAATATTTTTTTAGAGATGTTCATCATAGGTTTCCTCAAACCGATGTAATGTGTCTTCAAGAGATTAAGATAGCTAATTTTTTGCTTACAGTTGCATGCGGTGTTATTTGGCCTTATAGTTTAATTTTTTCCTCACCCATGAAGATGGTAGAGGAGTGGTGGTAACCTTGTTGGTACCACAATGGCAGAATGCAATAATAGATAATGGTGAGGACCCCATGCATAGACTGGTGTGGATTCTTATGAAAATTGACAATCACCATTTTGGTATAATTAATATTTATGCCTCTAATGATGCGGTGGAAAGAGCTGACCTATGGCGATGGCTTGTTGACTCATTACCGATAGCCACTTGGGTTCTGTGTGGAGACTTGAATATGGTTGAGGTGGGCTTTGATAAGGATGTCATTACACCATTCCATTAGACATTTGGAGAACGTGAGGCTTGATTTTACATGCGCATTAAATTGGGTCTTTTTTTATCCCAATGCTAACCGCCACCTCCCACATGCAGTTTGTCATACCTGGAGTAATTTCAGGGCTGGTTTTGATAGAGTTTTTAAATGCCTAGATCATGATATGATCTCCTCTCAATATTTTTTTATTTTGTGATAGAGAAATCCTTGTCAGTCTTTCCTTTATTTAATGTCACCTTATCAAACCACTTTCCCATTAAATTTTCCATAGAATGGTGTGTTTCTTTGCTACGTTCCTCACATTCTTCATTTTTTTAACACCTCATTTCTGACTCATCCACCTACCTTGGCCCACATTTAGAGAGTTTGGAACCTACAACCTCGACCCACACAATTGACATGTTAGATTTTGTGGTGGAATGATGCCATTCTTCGCACCACTAAATTTATTCATTTTTATGGCAAACAACTAGTGCATTTCCGTCATCAGTCTTATGCACGAACCACCAAGGATTTGCGTGCAACTATTGAGAGCTTGGTACCTCATCCTTTTTCAACTGAATTACAGATTCAGGTGGCAACCCTTCGTCACTAGAAGTAGGTTGTTGACACTTGTGCTGCCAGAGGAGCCCAACTAAAGGCACGATTGCATTGGCTGAAAGTGGGAGATCGAGCCAGTAAGGAATTTTTTACCTCTCTGACATTCCTGTCCTGGTATTAAAAGGATCAAGGAGGGCACTTCCGTGCTTAAAGAACAACTAGATATTTTTCAAGCTTTTATAGATCACTACTAGAGATTTTTCATAGCCTTAGAGTTGTGTCTAGCAGTCGTTCCTAATCCTCTATCAGAATCCCAACGAGCCTTCTATGACTAGACCTTGTCTATACAAGACCTTAAGGAAGCCGCTTTCTCCATGGTTGATGACAAATCCCTGGATTGCGATGGCTTTCCCTCTGAATTTTACAAGGCTCTTTGGGATTGTGTTGGGTCAAACCTTCACCATGTCTATCTAGAAGCCTTTCAAGCTGGCTCTTTGGGCTTAATAATCAACTAGGGAAATATTAAGTTCAAACCTAAATCTGGAGATCTGAAAGATATCTGCAACTGGCGTCCTATTACCTTGCTCAATGTGTCTTACAAGATTATTGCTAAAGCTTCGACTATAAAATTTTCCCATCTTCTGCCTCATATTGTCCGTCCTAAGCAAACAGGCTTCATTCAATCTCACTTTATCTTAGATAATATTATTGTTGTTTGGGATGGTACAGAATGGGCTCGAGAATCTCGCCAGAATGCTATTTTTTTAAAAATTGATTTTGCAAAAGCTTATGACCGCATTGAATGGTCTTTTATTTTAGCCATGTTAAAAGCTCTTGGCTTCGACCCCCACTTTGTGCTTTATGTTCAAATGCATTTTGTAGACGCCAATGCTCGTATTACAATTAATGGTCGCTAGTCCACCAATTTTGGATTGCATAGTTCTATTCGACAAGGTTTCCCTTTGGCTCTTGCATTATATGTTCTTGCTGATGAAGGTTTTGGTTACTTTCTTGCTTCAACAATTTTTGTAGGCCATGTCCATGGCATTTCTCTTCCCCTTTCTCCCATTCAGCTTGTCAATGGTCATTTCACAGACGACTCTTTTCTTGCTTTAATTGAGGATCAAGATAATGTCCACTAAGCTCTTCAATGCCTAGACACTTTTTGTTTGGCTTTTGGCTCATCCATTCAATGGCATAAAACCCTCTGCTATAGACAATAATTCATGCCAACACCTCAATCGATTTTACAGTATGATTGGAAATGGATCCAACATGGTCAAGTATTCTTCTTCTTGGGAATACCTTTTGCCTTTCATGGTTTGGCTACAGAGCTTTGGAATGTGGTTCTTGCTAAAATTGAGACCAAGCTAGCCTATTGGTTGACCAAGCCTCTTTCATTGGCAAAAAATTTTCAAATTTGTTTACACGTGTTTATTATTCCTCATGTTGGTCTCCTTCCACAGCAACCTAGGGTAAGCTTAAGAGACTGCTACAAGATTTTTTATGGGCTTCTGATACTCAAAAGCATGGTTTTCATCGAGTGGCCTAGGGATATTATTGTCTGCCTTGACATTCTGGTGGCCTTGGCCTCATTTCTACACATAGGCGAGGACATGCTCTTTATATTAAATGGGTGGTTCGATGTGTTTCCCGCGATGAGGCCTGGAAAATTCTCCTTCGACACTACATCTCTTATGGATTTCCTTCACATTGCCCAACCTGGAGAGACATTGGTTTTCAAACCCTTTTATTCATGAGGGAACCAATTCAAATTCAAGGTTCCTTCATTGCCAGAAGTATTTGGCATGCTTGGGAAGCGGCCAAGCCATGACTCAAGTGGCATGGCTTGCCTTTCAACTAGCACAACCTCTGGTGGTCTCCATTAATTCAAATGCACGGTCTCCCTCTTGCTCAGATTCTAGGTATTCATGCTTTGCGCTTTCACAGGCATGACATTCAAACCTGAAAGGACCTTTTTTGTAGGTCAACTATGTCTATCTGTACTTGGGAGGATGCACAGGTTCAATTTCACTTGACCTATCAAGATAGAGACACTTTTGAGTTGTTGATTTCTCTCTTGCCATGAGAGCTCTTGCATAAGATTGGTATCACAAGTCTTACACCTTGGTGGAAGGATTGGTAGTGGTACCCAGAAATGACTTTCTAGAGATATAAACCTCGCCAAGGCTACCAATGGATTTCATGCCACTTGCTCATGGTGGATTTTTTGAACTAGCGTTGGCATTTGCAGTCCACTCATTCTATATGGAGATTGCGTTTCATTACAATTTGGTCTAGTATTACAGAACCTAAAATTGCACTTTTTGCTTGGTGTATTCTTTTTCAAGGCTTACCTTTGGGTTCTTGTCTTCATAATTTGGGTGTCCCACATCCTCGCTGTCCTTTTTGTGGTTAAGCTGAGTCCTTTCTTCACCTCTTTTGGTTCTGTCGTCGAGCTCAAAATTATTGGGTTTGGATCCATGACTTATTTTCCCCGTTTCACTCCACCATGTTCTCATGGCATATGGTTCTCCTCGGAGATAATCCCTCACTTCCCTTTCCCTTCTTGTAGCTTTGGCACACTTTCAGGATAGAGATTCTTTTTGCTCTATGGAAAGACATAAATGCAATGGTTTTTTCCCATGTTTTTATTGATGCTAACATGTCCATATTTGCTAAAATTTGTATATGCAATAATTCCATGTTATAGATTCAAGTCCAGGCCGATAAGGTCGCCCTTGAGGTGGTCCTTCTACAAGAACTATTGCAACATTGGGGAAATGCTCCCTGCACGGTGGGTAGGGTTCCTCCTGAGAATTCCATTTTCGGTGGCCGCTCCACTTCGCGTGGGCAGCGTCATCGACGAAGTTCTTCCACAAGGCGAGCATATTCACATGCACAACCTCCTCATTTCCATTCTCCCCAACGCTAGTTCTCGCCGCATAGTTTGACAGTTCCTCCACGCCTTCGAGGTACTCCTTCTGGTTGGGCGCCCGCCACTAATCCAACCTGGGCACCGCCAACTTCTGTTGTTTATCCTTCTCAAGGAGATGCCTCGGATTAGCCTTCTTCTTCCAAAGGCTTCTCTAGATTGGCATTGGCGATCTCTCTGTGGCGTAAGGATAAGGAGAATGAAGAAGACAATGTAGATGACTGGACCATGCTAGACCCTGATCTAGAACCACAGTTAGGATGGGGAAAGAAGGATGAACCAGACCCTCCGCCTCTGTCGGCTACTTCCTTGGTTGCTTGACGATGTTTTTCTTCTGGGCTAGCCCATTTAAATGTTTAAAAAAACTTTGTTGCTATGATGTTTTCTGTTTCTAGGCATGACCCATATGACTCGGGGATAGTACCCACGTGACTTGATGGGAGTGTGTTTTCCCTCCCATTTTAATCTCTACTAAATGTATTTTGTTAATTAAGTTAATATAATTTGATCAATATTTCCATTAAAAAAAATTAAAAAGAAATAAGTAAAATAAAAAAATTAATTGTAGAGAATTTAAGATCTCAACACATGATATTTACGCCTTAGGCGTTTCCCTCTTGGAAAGCCCCGACCTGTGTTTGGCAATCAACAGTTGAAAGTGGTAGATCTCCCAATGACTACCATTGGAGATATCAAGGCCACTCGTTTGATTCGCCTGTTGACGTATGCACTACGGCTTCAGAAAAGACAAAAAATGAAAATCCAGTTTGAGCTTGCAGACAGAAATACGTCCTATCCGTTGACATGGCAGTCGTAATTTTTTCGTCTCATGTATAACAATATGAGCGAGAGCTCGAGCTACTGTGTCTCAAGTTGACATATTCTGGAGGCTAAAAAGCTCAAGCTATTGTGTCTCATGTATAACAATATGAGTGGGAGCATGCCTAGGGGAATCGCGGAGCTGCCTAAGCTTGAGGTTTTCCGCATTTGGAGCAATTCGTTCACGGGAATGCTCCCTCAGGGGCTTGGAAACAAGGGCAGACTCAAGGAACTTGATGTTTCTTCCAACCATTTTACGGGCCCCATTCCGCCATTTCTCTGCGTCGAAGGTGAGCTCTTCAAGCTTATCATGTTTTCCAACCGTTTCAGCGATAAAATTCCCACCGAGCTCACTACTTGTTCACGGCTATGACGTTTCTGGGTTGCAGACAATATGCTCAGCGGTCGAATCCCACTAGGATTAGGCTTGCTACACAACTTGACATTTGTGGACTTGTCGAGGAACAATTTCAGCATGGGATTAGCCCCTGACACTTTCGATGCCCCCAGATTGTAGTACATCAATGTATCCTACAATTCTCATCTGAGCGGCAGGCTTCCTGACAAGGTCTGGATCGTATAAAGTGTGATTTTTCAACATCCTACTGGCTTCCACCACCAAATAATCATAGCTGCTGTGACAGCCAATACATTTTTAGATGACTCATTTTATCAAACAATTCACAAATCTTGTTACATAGTCTATTCCTTCCAATGATCGACACAAAAAAATCATAAACCTTATAAAGGAAAATTACAGGAGCAGAGCATCATAAAAGAGGAGACCCAGATTGCATAAGCAAATTTCGACAACAATTTCATATGCAAACCCATTACCTAATTGTAGAGACATGAGTTCAGACATGTCAAAATCAATGATAGAGCGTGTGATTGAGCTAGACAAGAAATGGTCTGTGTACATTCACAATATTAGAGTACCGATGGTTTTTCTGAAAGTCCTTGAGATTTCTAGAGATGGGTTGTTGTGGATCCCTGCAACTACTGCCCTCTGGCTCCCTCCTTTTTCTTCCCCTGTAATTCCCAAATTCAGGTGGGTTTTACTCAATCTCTTAATAGGTTTCCTCTTTGATCTGGTACTAATAGGCTTTCTCAAGTCCATAATTTGAAGGCCAAGGCCAGAGTACAATAAGGGCATGCATTTGGTTTTCTCTATTGATCACTGGTCATTCCCCAGTGGCCATGCTTCTAGGGCTTATTTTATTGGCTCCTTTTTATACTTGTGCCTGCAATTCTTGGAAGCATAATTGCCTGGATTTGTTGTTGGTAAGTGTTGGGTTTTTTTGGGTTTTGGTTGTATTGATAATGGTGTGGACCATAGTTACTTCAACTTCGAGAATTTTGCTGGGTAGGCATTATGTGCTTGATGTTTTGGCAGGTGCATTTCTGGGGATGCTGGAAGCTTTAATTGTTCATTATTTGCTCTCTGTTTCTGAAAGGGTTTCAGAAACTTCACATTTGTGGGTTGTGGGTAATGCTTGTGGACATCTAACATATTTGCCTTATTCCTTCTGTAAGGACCTTAATGCAGGAACTTGATGTCTTCTCTGATTTGAAATTGGAGTATATAATTTATTTCGCATGAAACATATTTACATTTATGTTTCAGTAATGGAGGATTTTCATTTCTTTCTTTAGTTTGAATTTGGAGAATAAAATTTCATCAAATATATTTGCATTTATATTTCAGTGATGACTTTAAGACAATAATTTGATTTCTTCTAACGGGGGCACTCCTTAATGTTTGACTTTAAGACAATAAGTCGCCTTTTATTGTTGATTGTATGAAATTCTATGAAATTGTAGAGTTGTAAGTGCCCTGTTAGACATTTATACAAAATTTGGAAGCATAGAAAAGGCAAGTGAACTGTTTGACAAAATGCCTCAAAGAGATGTGTGTTAGTGGATGGCAATGATAGCACGATATGTACAGAATGAGAGATTTATTGATAAGGCTTTACAAACTTTCAAGCAAATGCAATTGGTAGGTGTAAAGCCAAACTCCACAACCTTTACGAGCATCCACCTTGCCTGTGCCAAAATGCAGGACTATGACCAGGGTATGAATATCCATGAAAGCATAAAGGACAGGAGACTTGTCGCAGATGTTATAGTTGTGCCTACGTTGATAGACATGAATGCAAAAAGTGGAAACATAGACAAGGCCTGGGAGCTGTTTGACATAATACCTCAAAATGTTATCTCGTGGAATGCAAAGATCGCAGGATGTGCACAGGATGGATTTTTTCATAAGGCTTTACAAACTTTCGAGCAAATGCAATCAGCTGGTGTAAAGCCAAATACCACAACCTTTTCAAGCATCCTCCCTGCATGTGCTAAAATTGACAAGCAAGGTCTCTACTCTTTGATGATCATATGAGTAAGATAACAACTTTGTTTCAAGGCCCGAGAATCCATCAAATCATAGAGGATAAATTTTGTTCAATGTTTGTTGTAGGTGCACTGCCCTTACAGACATAAGTGGAAGCATAGACACAAAAAGTAAACAGTTTGATATAAAGTCCGAAGGAAGGATCTTCTTACTGCAGGATAAGCACTAACAGGATTTATACAAGCAAATCAATTAGCAGTAGTAAAGTAAATAATTCAACCTTACCTGTGTCCTCCTGTGCAAAAATGGCATGATAGGACTTTTCTTTTTTCTTTTTAAATCCAACCACGAAGGGGAAG
>MU227674.1:1829676-1840567 GCA_018584345.1 Thuja plicata
AATTAATAGATTTTCATTTAATAGTAAATGCTAAGTATTTTTTATTACATTTTGAATGTGAAATTGAATGTACATTATAAATATATGTTTTTATTGCATTTTTAGTATGCTTCTTAACAATCTCACCTTCTACAAATTAATAGATTCTCATTTAATAGTGTGATATATAGACGTAGAACAAGGGAGGGCTACAGGGATAGATAAATATTGAGTTATATATATACCAGAATGTGTGTATAGGGATATAGAGTGATAGAGAGGGAAACATAGAAAGTAAGAGATAGAGAGGAAGAGATTAAAAGATTTATAAATGGTGAGATATATTGATACAAAGATAAGGAGATCTATAAAGAATGAGAAAAAGTGACAAACATAAGAACAAAACTTAAATAACCTTTCCATAACTCTACGGCGTTCCCATTGCACACTAAGGTGCGATTGCTAGTTTTAATTGAAGGGAAAAAAAACTAAAACTTAGGTCATCGGATCAATTTTTAACTCCACCTCCCTCAAACGCAACGACTTAAATCTTCAAACTTTGAAAAAAAAAACTACTATTATTGGATAAAATATTCTAATTAATCAAATCGGAACAGAAGACCTAAAACCCAATGTTTCCAGATCCACGTCCCATCTACTATGAATACCTATTTGAAGCAGCGATAAGGAGATTGGTTTTAGTTCGCCTCATTTTAAATAAATTTAATCAAATCGGAACAGAAGACCTAAAACCCAATGTTTCCAGATCCACGTTCCATCTACTATGAATACCTATTTGAAGCAGCGATAAGGAGATTGGTTTTAGTTCGCCTCATTTTAAATAAATTTTCTGCTCTGTTATTTCGTTAAATTTCCCTCCTGCAAACTCTGCCCATTTTTTCGCATCGGCATTTTTGACAGCAGGAAAGAAACTGTGCTGAAACTTGAGGTAAGTCACTTGCCACGGTTTCGATAAGTTTTTGAAATGTAAAGCAGTAACTTCCATAAGCTTTTTATTCCATGAATGCATATACGTCAATTCCAAGAATGAGGCAGCTTTTGGGTTGGCTTTATCAGGGCATTGTGTGTATTTCAGGATTGTTCCGAATTTATTTTCCAGGCAGGCCTTTTGTAATTAGTCTGGTAGCCATGGGATTTTAAAGACAATTTTTTTCGGTTTCCATGTTATATCCTTAAATATGAACTTTTTAGACTCAAAAGTCTTGCTTCCCACATGGTTGGACAGCATTGTGCTTCGTCTGCCACTGCTACCGAACTTGCAAGATAATCACAATTACATTTGACAGAAGCCCTTGTATCTACCTGTTTTGAGGATTGAAGTGTTAAACATAGTGCTTTCTCCCAACATCCAATAAACTGTTACCATGTTTATGCATTCAAATCTAGATGTCAGCAGTTGACTGTAATTCTCTGTAAAAGGGGTTTATGGTCACCCAACTTTTTTTTGCATGTTTTCCATGTATTCTCATTGTTAGATGCAACCTTAGTGCTCTACATTGTGTTGGCTTCCACCGGGACAGGAATGGTGTCAAACAACTGAGGTTAACTAAAAAAAATAGCAGATCACAAAAAACATACAGCAGGACAGAGCTGTCACAAAAAATACCAAATACATAGTCGTTATTGCAGTAGACTAAAGGCATGCTATAGTTACATTAATATAAATACCAGAAGATAAAGACAATTTAAATACCTCTGTCACAAAAACAAAAAACAAAAAATAGGGTCAATACGTTTCTAATTGATCCACCATTGGCCATTTGGTGTCCATCACAGTCATGTTGGGAATACAGTTCACAGTGGCTTGAATATTCCTTGGGTAGTGATAATTTTCCCTGTTGATGTGACCTTCATTGTGAAGAGTGCTACCAAAGTTGATAAGGTACCTGAGCCTATGGCAATCTTGCAATAATCTTTTGAGTTATATCTTCACTTTTGCCTTCCAGTGCCTTAATTCACTCTTTCTATTTTTTATGTTGAATGGATTTGTTGATACGAGCCACATCTTTTGCTTTTGCCTTCCAACGCCTTAATTGGCCCCTCCTATTTTTATGTTAAATGGATTTGTTGATACCAGACTATACATGTTATTCACATTACTACAATATAGACAATAAAATGAAAGTGGAAGAAAGGCAGGTATGTCTTCATCCTTATTTATTATGGAATATCAGATATTAAACTTTGGATTTTTGTCATCTAAATGCATTAGAAACTCCATGGCAAGTAGAGGCCTAATCATACTGAGGGACTAAATCCAATGTGAATTTATTTGATTAAAATTTTATGTTAACAAAATAAAATTTACTAGAACATTCAAGACTTGCTTTTGCACTAAACTCTTCGATTGTATCCATAATAAGATTGACTCATATTCTTCCAGATTTGTCTTCCACGGTTTTTTAACTTCTAGTTGAGAAGAATATTTGAAAAATGAACGAAGTGGAGGAATTTTGCTCCATTTTTAGATCAGTTGTGGAATTTTGGAATGCGTTTGATTCTAACATCAAGCATTATTGCACCTGATAATAGAAGTCAACAGTGAAGTTGTTTTCTTTTACTATAATTATATTCCTTCATCAACCAGAAAACTAACATCATTAATTATGTGTTAGTTTTGCCAAAATTAAAAGAAAAGAGCTGAGATAAAACTGTTGTTCTGCCTGAAAAAATAAATAGTCAGACAATTTTGATGTGCACAAATGTTTATACACACAGACACACACCCTAGATTAAAACACATCAAGAATACTGAAAACCAGTTTGTGAAAATCTGTATTTTCGAAACTAAATTGTTGTTTGACATATAGAATTCCTTACCTTGCCCACATAATAAAGGCATTAGCTTAGATGTTCACAGGGAGTTCATTTGTCTCACAGGACAACATATTTTCAGTTCATTGTCATTTCACTTTTGTTTGGACTGCACTGGAATATGCATGGGTGTTACTTTCTTGCTTTCAAGAGAGTTTATGGAAAATTAGATGTGTGCTTTTCCAGAAAACATTTGTCATTGATTCTTCCTTTTTGAATGGAAAGCTAGGTTGAAACATTTTGTACCAGGTGAGTTGTCTATTTACATGTGTGGGCATTTTCATTTAACAATATAAGAATGACAGGTTTGTTAAGTACTATGATTCCTTTTCTTTTTCATATGAAAATATAATAGTATGTACCTTTCCCAAGGGAATATGTTATGTGGTTTGCCTTTACCTGATTTCCTCTAGGACAAGTCTGATGATTAACAATAGTACAAACTGGTCATTGTCAATAAATAATGTAGTTGTCAATTCAACCAGTTACTATCACGAATGAACATTGAACATTAATCAAATGAGTTGTTTACAGCTTTTACCTAAGTTGCCAGTTGGGGTTCCGGTACGGATGCGGGTTCAAGATTCGGGTTCGACATTCGTCCAAATGTTTTTTTGGGTTGGATTCGGCTTCGTTTTGGGTTCGTCCGTACAAGAAATTTAATATATATATATATATATATATATATATATATATATATGCAGTTCATACACCACTATGCTAATATTAATGCAACATAGCAAAATACACCACCATGTCAATGTTTTGGTTCAAAATTTAAAAACAATAATGTCAACATTAATAATCAGCCATCAGTGATCAAATATCATAAAAACCATCAAACAAATAAGCAGCAAAATTAAAAAACCATGACAAAAAAACTTTATTGAAAATTTTTAATCACTGTACGAACATATTGCTCTGCGCAGCCGATCAGCCTTTTGACGGAAACAATGCTAAGTTGATTGCAGATTTGGTTCTAAGGAATTTTGACTATGGAAAAGAATTGATAAAAGCTGCGGATAAGTACGGGAGGACTGCTCTTCAGTTTGCAGCTCTCCATGGCCACATCCATCTCTGCACTTTTCTAATCTGCGACTGCGGGTTGAAAGCTGATGTGAAGGATCGAAATGGTGAGAATCTACTGCATTTTGCTGTAAACAGCAATAAAGTATACATAGTCGAGAGATTGGTATGAATGGAGGAGGTGAAGAGTCTAATTGCTTCGCAGGAGGCCAAGGGTAAGACCCCGCTGCATAAAGCAGCTGCCAACAGTTGATATTATTGCCGTTCTTCTGGGAAGCCTGGAACAAGTAACGTGGAACATTATATTCGTCAGGTAGATTCATTCGGGCAGACGGTGCTTCTGGAAGCAGCAAGAGGAGGTCACTATGAAGCCTTTAAGTACCTATTAGAACGCAATTCTGAGGGTAAGGGATTGATGCCACTCTTAGAACACAACTCTGCAGGCAAAACTGCACTGCACTATTCTGTGCAGCTCGCAAACCAGAAAATGACCTTAGAGTTAATGACAAACATAACTTTATTGAAAAGTCAATGAAATGGACGTCTACAGCCAAATTTGTCCCAAATTTGGCCCAGGCTTGCACGCCTGTTTGAAAACTTGTTGAAATTCGGTCGAAATTCCTCCAGGGTTCCGCATGGCGAATTTGCAGCGAATTACCCAGTCTGACGGCGAATTTCAAGCGAATGTGAACTGCATCCGACTTCCGACTGAATCGACTTTCGAATTTGGGGTGTGCTGAGCGAATGTGGTAACGTAGGCTTTTAGTATTGCAGAAATAGTATTATTTAGATTGCTGTGGTTAATAGATATATATCAGTAAATGCTTGCCAGCCCCCATACAATTTTCAGATAGTTCAGCTGTTAAAAACTGATTTTCAATTGTTTTGAATATCAGTGGCTCCCTTGCAAGGTCTACAACAGAGAATAAGCAATTGGTAGGAAGGGGATTCAGTTTAAATTGTACAATAGACAAGATAGTTCTTAGAAGTCTCCAACCAAGACTAAAGCCATACAATAGCACAGAGCAAAGGTTTGATAGATTTGAATAAATTTTTTTTAGCGTGTAAGACATATAAGACAAACTCAATAGCTGATGTGAAATGCAAGAGCTGCGATCACCTTTACAATATTGTAAAGGTAGCAGATATGACAAACAAGTTGCGTTTTTAACTTCAAAGTGAGGTTGCAGCCAGGAATGGATATGAATCACTTACAGGTATTGGTGGATTATAAGGTGCGACAAGCACAATGGATTATCACAGTATATCTAAATGAATCACAGATATGGTATGGCGGCCAGAAGTAAGAACAACTAATCTCTGCAACTTATGATCAAGTTAAAACTATGGCACAACTAGAAATAGATTAACAATGATGTGGAAGTATGAATAACATGCATATATTTATAATTTAACCAAAAAAAAATGATGAATGGTATAAACTATAACAGATTTCAATCTTATGTAAAGATTAAGAACAATCAGCTCTTCTTCTATAAGCATTGCTATTTTTTCTACAGAAGGGGACTACATTTTAGAGTAAATTGTTGCAAATGGCAGCATTTACTTGTTCAAATGCATCTACATTTTTATTTTGAAAAGTTCCATGAAAATATTGTTTCGGATGGGACCATGTTTCTGCAATCATTTCCAAAATTTTACAGTTTGAAGTCCTATGATCTGAATTTCTTTTTTATTTTGATTATGGGGTTTAGACTTTTTGTCTTTAGGATTTTCTTGAGTGCCTTTTTTCTTCATTTTTGTTTTGAATGTGATGGCAAATGAAATCTGAAAACTTAGGATTCTGGGTGGCAAGATGGTAGGATTGTCGTGGCACCCTCTTGGCGAAAGCCTTTATCCTTCAGAATGAATGATGGACTTGAGTTTCCTGCAATGATTGCATTTCAATTACCAACAGAGGTCATGCCCGCCCTACATCCTGCTAAAGTTGATCCAGCCAGGGTTGAAAATGTCATTCAAAAAACTATACTCCTTGTTGTTAAGAAATCAACTGTATTCCAATTTCCTTCAATCTTGGATTACAAAAGGCCATGAATAACACTTTTTATTTTATTGAAAAATCTGCTGTGCACACTAGGAAAAACACAAATACTGCTGTGCACTAAGAAAAACACAAATACTGTTAACTTCTAAAACCCCTATCCTTTTCAGTCCTTATTTCCTTACCCCCTTAAGACTCCAACTTGATAGTCTCATGGTCACACAAAAAATAATCTTCTTGTAGGATTTTTTTGTCCCCAAACTATTTCAAAATAGTTTCTGCAATAAAATAGAACCCTTGAATTTTGCATCAGGCAGCTATCACCTCCAAAATGATTCAAATTTCAAACAACAACAGAGTGCCAGTCAGTATGCAACAATGGGTGTAAACATAAGCAAAATCATCCTACAAGTATAGTATACAGAGCCACTATAGTTTTAACATAGTGCAAAATGGGACTAATGAATGTTCTCTTCAGCTAATCAACATACTTAGCGAACATCTGAATCCCAACAAAGCCTATGACTATGGCTTATAGTTATAACTTATAGTTGTTATTTACAGATTCTCCTGGTTTGATACACTCAGCGTGACTTCTGCTCTTGTAATATTGATCGGTTGCCAAGTATCCATTAGCAAAGAGAAGTTGATGGATGATCGAAATCTTATTTTGAGCCAAATGCTCAAAACTATAGTCAACTGCATGATTCATGATGACAAAATGTTCACCTTATACCCAACCCTCCAAAATGTTCTATATATTCAAAGTAACGGTAGCAGGGCAGACTGCTCTCTGTGCTCGTGCTTGCCATTGTCAAATAATGGGGAATTGATGCATTCTCAATCTTGTGTTGTAACTTTATTTTTTCTACAGAAGGGGACTACGTCTAAGAGTAAATTGTTGCAAATGGCAACATTTACTTGTTCAAGTGCATCTAAATTTTCATTTTGGAAAGTTGCATGAAAAGCCTTAGCAGGCTTGAAGGTATTGTTTTGAATGGGACCATGTTTCTGCAATCATATCCAAAATGTTACAGTTTGAAATCCTATGGTTTGTAGTTCTATGCTTTGAATTTCTTTTCTATTTTGATTATGGGATTTGAACTTTTTAGGATATTTTTGTGTTTCCCTTTTCATCTATTTTGTTTAGAATGTGATGGCAAATGAAATCTGAAAACTTAGGATTCTGGGTGGCAATATGGTAGGATTATCATGGTGTTAAGTTTAGAACCAGAATTGCATAAAATAAATATCAGATAAAACAAAACACATGAACACCAGAGATACGCGAGGGAAAAACCCTCCTACGCGAGGGAAAAACCCAGCCACACCAAAATACTTCTTCATTAATAATAATGACCAAGTCTCAGTACAGAGCTCACAACTTTTGAGCCTGCACCTGCAAGAAATTTCACTGTGTCCTCTTTAGAATATAAAATCATTTACAACTTCAAGAACAACAATCCTCAATAACACTGCTTCAGTATACTTAGTAACAAATACAGAGACTATTCAAATCTCACGATAATCTCTGATAAAAGACCTCAGAAGAGACAATAAACTTCTCATAAATATTATACGACTACAGAAAAAAAATCTCAGAGCAAAAAGATTCAGAATGAATCGACTCAATATGCCCAGCAAGAGAGACTACTCTTCAATCCCGATACAAAGACCTTTTTCCAAGCAAAGGATGATATTGCATCATATTTTCGTGGCAAACGAACCCACGACTGTTATCCAAGAGTCGATTCGGTTCTTCCATAATTTCCATGCACGATATGAAAGATGGGAATCAATATGAATGCACCGACCAAAAACAAGAGCAGGACCACGGATGTCTGCCGTTATAGGAGGATGACGACGCAAGAGAATGACCAACCCAACAGTCACGTCATCTAAGTCTTCACGGTGATAAACGGTTACATTACATGAGACCCTTTGAATTCCCAGAGTTATGCCAGATATCACTCTTCAATATTGATTGCTGACATAATGAATGAAGGCCGCTTAGATACTTGACTGCCACGACACACAACCGAACAACAGTTACAAAGAGAATGACGTTACATGAGTTGGAGTGGCAGAAATGACTCTTCAGGTAGATAAACGTCCAAATACTCTTCACAGTCTAAGTCACCTGATCATAAGGAAGAATTAGACATCGCAGTGAATAGGCAACACACTCATACACCCTGTACGCTGATGGAGACATTGCAAGTATGAAAAATCTCTCCTGCAGGCACAAACATTAACCCTTCCTCTTAGCAAAGGAGATATTTTTCCAGATTCTCATGTCATGGAGTCTCTCAACATGACAGTCACAATGACTACACCCATTGTGAAGGAAACCAAAACTTTATCACGGAGTCTCTCAACGTGATAGCATCATGGAGTTACTCAACATGATGTTCACCATGGCTACTCCCATGTGTGAAATATACACAAGCTCTCATCACGGAGTCACTCAACGTGATGTTGTCATGGAGTCTCTCAACATGACATCCACTATGACTACTCCCATGAGTGGAAAGGGCAACAAGGGCTTTCACCTCAAATTTCTCCGTCTCAGAGAAAATTCATTACAACACATAATAAAAACTAATGAATGCAGAGACTCCCTCTCAGCAAAGACTCCCTCTCAGCAGTGGCAGCATTCTTACACCTTTGATTTTCACAATAAATTACAGTTCTCTCCAATATTTGACTAAACAATGAGCTTTCGAAGCCACACTGCTTCTCGAGCTTGCTAATCCTCTGCAAAGGACTTGGCACTCTTCCTTTGCCATAGATGCTCCCTCTGAATCTTCAAGCACTTGCATAAATCTGGTTCTGGATCTTTCCTTAAACCCACTTTGATACCATTTTAAGTTTAGAACCAGAATTGCATAAAATAAATATCAGATAAAACAAAACACACGAACACCAGAGATACCCTATAATATTATGTGAGTTATTATTACAACTCATTTCATCTTAATTATTCTAACACACATTATTATTCATGTGAATACTAATTCCTAACATGTAATTTATTTTATATAGAGTTACAATGCACTAATACTAGGAAATTGGTTTAGGATATGACTGACCAGACCTCCAACACTAGCTACTACGTTCCAAAGGCTCCTTCTACAAGGATCCTTGATACTAAACCTATTTGAGCTATATAAGAGAAATATAGATGTTATTTTTTACTTTTCCTTTTTAGTTGAACTACAGACACTAACTTAACATGATTGCAATTTCCATGAATATAATATAATAACATCTAGAATCATTAGTGCTCAACTATGGTTTTAGATGCAATTGATCAAATACATCGTGAGATAAAATGGTGTTTGGATATTTTTTCAACAAACATTTTGAATAGCAATGTTAGGGGGAAGATGGGTAAGCTTGTTCCTACTTAAATCTGAGTAGTCAATGTGATCGCCATCAAATAGTAAGCTGCCTGACTATCATAGGAGTGATTCATATGCAGTTTATTTGTTGACATATTATTTGGGTCGGCCAAGCTAAGGATTCCATGCTATCTATACTACAATCTTTTGACATGCCTGCTGGGTCATGGGCTACCTTACAAGTGAGGGGAATGGAACCTATAATATGCATGTATAATTTCAAAAACTTTAAAATTTGAGTCATATTGGATATATTAAATGTTATTTTAAATTTATACCAATAATCTTTCAATGTGTATGATAGGGTGATTGGGGCAAGGGAAATTGACCCGGGATCATACCCTTGCCACTGTTCTCTTCCACGACATTAAGAAGGTGTCTTGAATCTATAAATGCTCTGTTGTCTTCATTTGTGAAACCAATTCCTTCAACTTTGCATGGATATCTTGTGTTTGTGGATGTGGTTTGTCTCCTACTCAAAAAGCATGTTCCATTTTATAGCCTTCAATCTAACTACATCTAGGCATCTTTTTAATTCTATTCTTTCACCTCACATCTGCCCACTTTCATATAGATGTTTTAGTGAAGAACATAAGTTGCACCATTTTTAGGATCCACTAAAAAGTAGTGATGGTAAAACTCATTTTATATTCATATATGATCTATAAGCACCAATAAAATACATCCACACAACCTCCATAGGTCTAACTGGCATCTTAATAATAAGGTTTAGGGTGTCTACAAGATAGCTGACATTGGCATGAAGGTCAACCATGCAAACCTATTGATCAACAATGTATATAATGCAATATGGTTAAATCGTGTGATTGAACTATGTACAACCCTCATCTACTAAACTTGCATGGTTGTGTGCACCTAGAGCACAAACAAAGCTTACAATGTTAGGATGTGTTCTAGAGTGCTTCATTAATTCAAAGATTTTGAGAGATTCCTTACAAAATTCATTTTGTGCACATCTTGCAATCATTTTGTTTCATTCTTTGAGATGACATCTATTTGAGGGATTCTGTCAAACAATTAAATAACTTTGTTTATGATTCCACAGTTTGCATGCATGTCTACTTAAGCTTTTAAAACCATAATATTTGACAAAAATCATCTCCAGTCTGCCAAAGTGATTCCATATAAAGATATAGAACAATTGGATCTCCAACTAAATCAACGAGTGAAACCACCGCTTTTGAAAGAACTGTGGTATCTGCTGGTTCAAAGTAAGCAACAAGATCTACTTATGCAGTTGGAGGATTAGAAACTGCTCCTAGTTTAAACCCTATGTCACTTTAAGATGCGAACTTTTATTTTTTATTAAAAAAATTATTTGTAGTACTGTTGATGTGAGTTTTGTATCACTACATAACATATAGGACCAAACGCTTGATACAGGGTATCAAACACTCAACCCTCTCTTGAAAAGCATATACTCACAAAGGATGTGAGGAAAATACTCCAAGGTTCTTTACTTGTGGATCCTAACTCAGTTAAATTGATGTGATTTGCTGGTAATCACGTCGGCGGGCTTACGTTGTTCATTCAAGGACATTGGATTCTGGCTATGATGGTGATGGGATTTAGCTTTCAATGTATATTCCCTTTGTTTCTCCTCTTGAATTTATATCACTCCAAT
>MU227674.1:1862189-1872558 GCA_018584345.1 Thuja plicata
AAAAGAGAGAGGGTGTGATTACCTCGCCCAATGAGAACTTATGTCCCATTGTGAACCACACAAGGAAACAGTGCAACTGGAAAGATGGAGTTGAACCGCCTAGTGAATGTGGCTACTCACTAGTCAAATCAACATTGTAAATTTAAAATGGAGGGATCAAGAGATCCTATAAGGTAAAAATCCATACTTTAAGGATTAGTTTTTAATCCATAAAGGGAAAAATTTTTAAGTTTTTGAAAATAGTTTGAACGTGTGTGTGCAAAAAGTGAGTAGAGCATATGCCCCCATGTTAAAGTCATTGCTAACACTTTAATAGGAGCAATGGCTTTAACGGAAACATAAAAAACTCTGATAAGTAGGAGATATTTTTCCACAGCAAGTCAAATTGTGATATTGCTATCAGGATTTAACTGTGTAGTTTTTGAGTCAAACTCATTGACCCATAATTCATGAGTAGTGGTTCAACATGAACCCATCTCTCATGAGAATGAATAGAACACTTAGCACTCATTGAATCAAAAACTACACAGTTAAATCCTGATAGCAATATCACAATAAACAACTCTACTGATTACGTTTCCACTATGAGATGCCCCCAAACGAAGACAAATCAAGGGAAATACCACATAAACATACAAAGAACACATAAGGGATCTACCTACTATGGGGTCAATATGATCATAAGATAATATGTATATATAGATATGATATTATTGAAAATGAATTGAAATCATTCCCCAAAGAAAGTAGAACTACAATCACAATGGAGGAAAGAATACTCAAGAGTTACGGAGAAGAGTCTTTTTGGACCACAACATGGAGACCAAAAAGAATCAGTACTACCATGTCGTAGATCCAAGCGGACTACACAAGGAAAACATTTACAAATAATAGCACAAGTACAACATAACATGAAAATAATATATAGAAGAGTAAAGATACATATAGAGGAATTATACAACAAGTTTGATTCCTTTATCACCTTGCACCAACAAAGTAACAAGGGTCGCATAAAAGAGTCTAACAAACATTTAGCAAACACATTACGAGAGAATCACAATACAACATGCAAACATAAAAAGGGCTACCATGAAAGATAATCCAATCAGGTGCATCGCCTACTCTCCCCATCTCGATTTATATCATTTAGGGAAGGTGGGAAACTCACAAGAGGGACTATATCCAATACAGTAGGAATAATAGCCAGTTCCAAACAAGGATCCTCTTGAGAACCACGATGTTCTATACTAGGTGTAATTATCAATTGAGTTGAAAGCATATGAGGTAAATCAGTATCAAGATCCATGGTCTCATATTCATCACTAGGATCAATAGGATCATCAAGAGTATCCTCATCATCAAGATTAATTAAAATAAGATCTAAGATGCGAATAGGATCATCATACTCATTCATCTTAACGTCATTATTAACTTCTTCCAACACATCAGGCATAGGTTGGTCAAAAGAAGGTAAATAATTTCGAAGAACAAAAGCACGGGCCTTGTAGTAGCTCTATGCTTCTTACGATGTTCATTAGCAGATTTGTTACGCTTTGATTTTTTTGACACATGTTAAGAACTAGGAGGAATAACAATTGGTTCCTTCATAGGTTCTATAGGAGGATTGGTAGGATTCGCAGTAGGCTGAGAAGCGACACTGGGAGGTTGAGTAATAGAGCTAACTGTAATGGATAGAAGAGGTATGGAAGGAGTAGGCAAAAGACTACATTTAAGATCTATCTGAGGCATGCTTAACTCAAAAATTTTGCGATGTTTATAGGCTTGATATGAACGAAAAAAGGTTATCAGGGTGAGGAGGACATGAATTAGGTAATGAAGGCCAAAAGAAATCAAGAGTAGCACAATCTCTAGGCCTAAAAGGTTGATACAAACTATGATTAATCATTTTTACTTCTCCATTATGAATGAAATTAAGACATTTATGAATAGGAGAAGCAATAGCATGCATAGAAATTATCCAAGGCAAACCAAATTTGACTTGAAATTGATCAGAAGTAGGAACGTCAATGAAGGTAGTATCTACAACTTTAACACAAAGTTCAACAGGCAAGTTAATAGAACCAAGTGCAGGATAAAGAAAACCATTACAAGTTTGGATCCATGCATCAAATGTATCATAACAATCATGTTTTAGGTTTTTCATAAAAAGTTTTTCCTCAGTAATGAAATTTATTAAAGATGTTGGATCAACAAAAAAACCATGCGTAGGTATCTTAGAAATCCTAGCATAAATATAAAGAGGACCATCGGGAGCCTTAATAGTCTCAGAATGATCAAAGGTAATTGAAAGTTCCCTAGGTCATTTATCCTTAGTTTGTTTCTGAGGTTTAGGTGGAAATTGAAGTTTAAGTGGAGGCGAAGGACTTGAACAATAGGTTGGGGTGAAAAAATGCACTCCACATGATTAACAATGTGGTTAAGATCATTCATCTTTGAATCATAAAAAATATCCATAGAAGATGGTTGAGAAACGGTATTAGTATCATGTGTAGGTAAAGGATTCGTATAGATTTGGAGGTTTTGATTAGGAGGAGAGACAAATTTGTTCCCATTACCATCAAAATTATCAACAGATAAAGCATTAGAATTGATTAAGTCTTGAACCTTATGCTTTAGAGAATAACATTTTTCAGTATCATGGCCATTCTGGCGATGGTATTGGCAAAAAGCTCTAGAATCAAAGGATTTTGATGCTATTGTGGTAGGGAGAAGAGGTCGAATAGGAGGAAAGGTAATCATATTAGCACTTAACAACCTACTCATAATAGAATTTAAAGATTCAGAGAGAGGAGTAAACGTATGATTCATAAGGAAATCAATGGATGCAGAAGTGGCATTGTTGGATGCAACAACAACTTGATCAACAACCGCATTCATCTGTTTATTAATATTGACATAGTTGTTAGGTTTCTAAAACTTATTAGGATTAGGAGCACCACCATTATTATCAACTGGAACATGAGCCATTGGAGTGTTGCTCTCAAATTGACTCACTTGTAATTGATAATGATGAAGTGCTGCACAAAGTTATTGAAAAGAGGTAAATTCAGTAAGAAAAATCTTATCTCTAATATCCTTTTGTAAATTTGAAATAAACATATGCTGAATATCAATATCAGGAACATGATAAGAAATCTGAGCATACAAATGCTTAAATCTACCGATAAAATCTGTCAAATTTTCTTTAATATTTTATTTACAATGCATTAAATCAGTTAAGGACACTTGCAGACCAATGTTATTTTGAAATTGTTGGATGAAGGTATTATCAAGTTTAGGAAAAGAATCAATAGAATAAGGAGGTAAAGAACAATACCATTGCAAGGCCTTATCATGAAAATTTCTAGCAAACAACTTAGCTAAAAACCTATGGTCATGAGCATAATCACTACAAAGGATTTGAAATGTTTTAACATGAGTAACACGATCGCCTTTACCATTGTAATTATCAAGATGAGGCATATCGACTTCTTGAGGGACAGTAGCACAAATAATGTCTAAGGATAAAGGACTACCCATGTCACATGTAAGAATGCTAAACTTGGATTGGGTTAAAGATGCAAGTTGTTGTAAAGATGACACAGTTTGAGCCAAACTAATGATTATAGAATTATTAGAAGAAATAGGTGGCATAGAAATATTAGGAACACTAGAAAAAGTGTAGGAATCAGCAGGAATGGAAGACACAACTGGTGGAACACTTGGAACCATAGTTGGAAGGGGATTGAAATAAGTAAAAGGCACACTATGATATGGAGGTTGTGAGGTAGGTAGAGATATCGGTGGAACACTCACATGAATAGATGAAATTGGAAGAGATGTAGTCATCAAAGGAGGAGTGCAAGTAGGAATGCTAGGTAAAGGAACATAAGAAGGTCCCTCACTAGTGACATGAGGAGTGAATCCTAGATCTTGAGCCTCTTGAGCTAAAGGTTTAACATTCAAATGCACAAGATGAGTGATACCATGCAAGAGATTTACACCTTGATCACTATCGTGAAGGAATTTATTAAGATCCTCTATAGCTTGGATGAAATCTTGATTATAGTTTTCTTGAATAAGCTAATTTCCCATTTTATCAAGTTCGGTTGAAAGTTTTTGTACTTGTTCAGGAGGAACTCTTAAAGCATCATCCTCATCCTGAGATGATTGAGAAGAGTTATGCTCCATAGAAGGATTGGAGTCATGAGTGGTCAAATTGTCATCTGGGATCCTAAGGAAAGGAGAGGAAGACTCAGGATCAAAGGAACCCATAAGTCTACGACTTCTTCTAACCGAGATACTATAAGTAGGACTAGAAGTGGTAAAGCTCATACACCAATGCAATGCAAATGAACTAATTTAGGAAACACAAGATTTTGATTTTAAGTTTTTTGAAATGTAAATGCAAGAACATAAAAGAAAGCTAATCCAATATGCATGCAAGATCTAACATAAAAATGTAAATCTAACACCAAAAAAAGAAAGAGTTGTCTATCGCGGGTTCACCAAAATGTAACAAAATGCAATATCTAAAATGTAGGGTATGAAAATGTGAGGGATAAATAAGATGTTCCTTTTATCCTTAGATACACAAAGGAAGGATCCAAATTGATTAACTCCAAAGGAAGGATCAATGCATAGATGAATCAATCAATTGGAAATAAGAATAAAGAAGAGGATCTTAAATTTCATTTTATAGAAAAGAATGTGTGATAGATCTAGAAAGATTAAGAACTTTAATTGAAATAGATAGGAGAAAGTACCAACCTTGAAATTTTACAGATCTGAAGAATGCTATTTTTAGGGGTTTGTCCCGAGTTTCTAGAAAATCTGCAACTAGATCTAGAATAGAAACGCAGAGATGAACAAAACCCAGAAATCTTTTTCCGATTTGACACAGTTCTGATTTTGACCCTCAAGTCAATGTCATCATTGACCCAGAATTTCTCATTTTGACCTAGGGAAGAATCAACCTCAAAAGTCTCCGAAAAAAAATCTATTTATGGATCTTGATAGTTTGCCAAAAAGGGTATTCAAATCTGCACTCCGATCCACTGTTCTGAACCTGTATCTGCAAGAAAAATGGATTTGTTTGTTGGGGGGGAGGGGTTTGCCTTGGTCAAACCCCAATTTTGGAATTAACCTCAAAGTATAATTGAAATTTCATACATAAAACAAACTAAATGAACAAATTCACCTTGTTTGTAAAAGCCCTTGTGGAAGATTCAAATCCGTGGATCCACAAGTATGTATGCACCAAATGGATGTAGAATGTAAAATGGATAATGTAGGATGTATCAAATCAATTTCTTGTAGATCTTCAACACCAATATTGAATGAATCTTGGAATAGGAAGAGGCTTGGAGGAATGTGAATGAAGAAATCTTCAACAAGAGGGCTCCATAGAGCTTGAATCCTTCAATGGCAACCAATGGATCTTCTTGATGAATTGAGTGCTTGAGAAGTGCTTGAATGCTTGAGAATGGATGAATGCTTCAATGACTACTTGGCTTGCTTCAAATTTTTCTTCTTCACCTTTGGATTTCACTTCTTAAGTCTTTGATTATTGATGATCATGGTTATCAAGTCTTGTCTTGTTAGAGAAAATGAGAGAAGAAAGCTTCCTTATATATGAATGTAGGGCACAATCTTGTAGAGAGGCCTACATAGGAGAATTAAATTAAAATTATACCTGTACCCCTAGAAGAGGACCTATATTAAATATAATTTAAGATTTGTTGCTCCGAAGACCGAAACAGCTGACCTGGAAGCGGGAATTAATTCTTTCCAAAGTCCGACATCCGGAAACCCCGAAAATCTAAAATCTGGACCTTAGGTTAGAAAAATTTTGATTATGACCTAGGTCAAGGTCAAGGTCAACCTTGACCCAGAAAGGCTGACTTTTACCCTGAGGTCAAAAGTCCCAGTTTGCAGTTTTGGGTGTCAGAAACAGGTTGGAAAAAGTGGGAAATGGGGCAGAACAGGGGAAAAAATCTAGATCCAAGTCAAAGACCCATTCAAGGCGCTTGAAATGACCCCAAACCAATTAATCAGAAGGCTAAACCAGTCTACAATGGAAGTGTTTCCATTTTACAACTATACAAATAGATGCTACTGGATCTTCGGCTGATGTTAACAAAGAAGAATCAACCTAATTGGTCGATCATGGCCTTAGGGGGAGCATTGGATAAAGATATCAAAATACATCCCACCCCTGATTATGTGGATTGAGCTCTAGAGAGCTTAGGTATGATCATGGCCGACATCCTGGAATATACATTTAAGAGTGCAACATCAGACGATGCATATATTTTGATCGCGAGATTTGTGACTGACTGGACAACATTGGATAATGTGATCTTTTAATGACTTAATATTGTATAAAGAACCTAGTGATTATCTATTTCCTTAACATTTGACGAAGAGTGACCTAAGGAGATCAGAGAGCAGAGAGATTTAGACTATCTAGAAATTACCTTGCGTGATCGATCGAAGCAAATACTCAGAACTCAGCGTGTGAAAGGTATTTACATCATCAAACTATGGATGCACCTGTTATATTTGATGTTGTGGATAGACCTAGGTATAAATTCAAGAAACATCCTTTCAAATCCTGTGAAGAAGACCCAGAAGGAGCATTTTCTCAGACACCTCACGACGTCTTGCATGTAGAAGACATTAGGGCATACATACATTGTAAATATGACATACTGGGTATTGATGACATTTCTACTGAGATGGAGCACATGACTGATAATGGCACTATGAGAGATGAATTCAAACATGTTAATGAGTTGAGCATTATGAAGATTCTGGATTTACATGAATTTCATGAAGAAGAATGGTTTAAGATATTGTTAAGTAGAGTTCATGATCAATTTATTTGGATAGGTGAGCAACCCATGAAAATATGTAGTAAATTGATACATGAAATTACTAGATTGGAAAATACCGGAATCATCCTTGTGGCAGAGAAACATATCAAGAAGAAAGTTGAAACCCTAACTCACTTGAATTTGGATAGATGAGCTATGACAGTGAATGACATATTTTTGCAGGATGTGAGACTGATTGCTATGTTACTTGGTTACAAATTCTACTACAGTAGTAGACCTAATTCTGTATCTTCTAGAGTTATTATGATGGCCTATAGAATGGTGAAAGAAAACACAAAGTATAACCTATGCGAAGTGTTGGCACAACAGGTTTTGGAGAATGTTAAGCTGATAAAGAAAGACAAACCAAAACCTTCAGATTTGGTTCACTACTAGTCCACATGTACATAAATATTGAGCACAAATTTCCAGGAATGCACCCTAGTGGATGGAGAAAAGGGATACCTACTGGTATTCAGATTTATGACAATTATCAAAGACAAAATAAAACATGGGTTGATGGAGAGCTATTTGGAATGATTAAAATTCTTCAGAGGTAGATGAAAGAAAGATATAGGATTCTTGAAAACTTAGTTGAGAAGTATAAGGATACAATCTGTTTCATGGTTGAAACTGATTGTGTATGCTTTGAAGCAGTTGTTCTAAGGAAGAAATGGTGTTATCCTATATGATATGAAGTAAGTTCAGAGATACTAACTATGTAGATCGAACATGTTCTGGAATTTGAAATAGATACATCTGAGAAGAGATGGGGTACCTATGAAGAAAAATCAACAGAAGTGAGAGAAGAACAAACAAGAGGTTCGAGGAAAAGAAAAGTTGAAAACATTATTCATGAATGTGGAGTTAAGGAAAGAATGACTAAGGAAGAGTTGGAGGAAGTAAAGAGGAAGTTGGCAGAATGATCTTCTGGATTGGAATGTGCTAGTACTTTAGCCCTTCCACATCCTGAAGTTGTGATGACAACTACTGCACCTACTACAGTTACTGATGTAGAAACCCCTTCATCATATTTGAAGACCTCGTAGACAGTGAAGTTGGTTCCTAGAGTGAACACTAGATCCTCCAAACAGGAGTCACCACATAAAGATCTAAGTACTGAGCAAGAAGAAAAGAAAGATGAAAGTGTGAGACATGTATGGAAACCAAACCTAGAAATGATGGAAAAGAGAGCTATTGAGCAGGGAAAACTAGTTTCAATACAAAAATACTATGACAGGTTTGAGGAATCTGACAAGCTTAAGATTGAAGATATTGTAGTAAATCATTTACTTGTTTTCAAGAAAAATCTATTGGAGATTGAGGGAAGTGTACCTGAAGAGTTGGATGGGAGATTAGAGATAAGAAAATAGCTAGCACACATTGAAAATGAAACTATTAGGAGTCAAGTGATTGATAAAATGTTACCTATAGTTTCTATGCAAGAAAGTGACAGATTGCTCGGCGAAATGAAACACAAGGTTACTAAAAATCATGGAAAGAAAGTATGAAGATGTTATTGAAGAAACTGAGAAGCATTGGATAAAATACTTATGACAACCGTTCTTGAGAAGACTACACCTCCTAAGACTACAATGCCTACATCCTTAGGAATGAGAGAGAGTTTTAAAGCAACTGAGGCAAGTGTTGAGTAGAGCGAAGATACTATGCAACCAAACTTTTATGTTTCTGGTGTGCCAGTAACATTTGACACTTCTCATGATGAGGATGACCCTTTTGAAGGAAACATTGAAAATACTATGGATGAAGAAGAAGAAAAAAGAGAGGAAGAACAGAGAGAGGAAGTACAAAAAGAAATGGAGTAGAAAGAAGAAGAAGAAAAAGATGAAGTCAAAACTGAGGTAAACACATCTTCTATCTTATTGTTGGCAAGTAAAGAAAAAACTATAGATGTTGATGTTGATGTTGATTGCATGAATGAGGATGAGTTGGTGAATCTGGCTTTCACCACACTTACTAAAGCAAAGGAGAGATTAGAGAAAAAGAGTGATAAGAAGACTAAGGTAATAAATAGAGCAATAGATACTGTGAACAAATTGCTTCCTGTACCTATTGTTTTCCAGAGCAAAGATGATATAGAGAACTTGAAGATAACAATTGATGAGTTTGATGGTCACTATGAGAACTTTGTGAAGATTGCAGAAGAAAAGACTGAGAAGAGATACTTAGAGAAGAAACAAAACGTAGTATGCCAGTCTATTTCATGGGACTTGGGCATTCTGAAAGCTACTACAACAAATGTTAACAGTTGCATTGCACATGGAAATACACTATTTAGTTATTGCATGAACCCTATCAGACTTGTTCAGGACATTGAAGACATTATTGCTAAGGATAGGGCAACCTTGAACAATATGATGGAAAGTTGTGAGACCTCTTCACAATCTGTGATGGAGATAGACAGAGAAGTAACAAAATTTTGAATAAATTGAATGTGTTGGATATAGAGAAAGGGAGATTCATGACAAGGTTTTGTTTGCTGAAGAGTTTAATCACTCCTAAGATATCAATTCTTGAAACCCACTTATCTGACATGGAGAGGACTGCAGAATCATTGACAAAATCTATACCCTCAGAGTTGAAAGAGGCAGAGACAACATCATTTGCACTGAATGGACTAATTCATATTAGTCAGCTATTGATTAAGACATGGAGTGCAAAAGTAAATATCTTGGAATATTCCTTTCAAGATATTCTGAAATTGGTAAGCAAGCACTAGTCTTACTACTTTTTATGCACCTTTGTCATTTTTGTCAAAGGGGGAGAAGAGAAGAAAAAAAATGGAAAATAGAAGAAAAATTGGAGAAAATAAATAAATAAATATATATAAAATAAAATGAATAAAAGGAAAAGAGAGAAGCAACTAGAAGAGGAAGAAAATAAGAGACAGTTTTTGGAACACTTAGTCAATTTTTTTTGGTAAGTGTTGCCATCAATGCCAAAGGGAGAGATTGTTGGCAAGTGATCAATTTTGTGTGTTATAATTCACTTTTTGGTTATCATTTATGGCAACACATCTAGCATATTGATCGATTGATTCGAAGTTAAGTTTTGATGATTCTATTCTAGAATCGAATAAGTACAGAGCAGAAATAGAGAGGTATTTTGGGTAGTGAAGATCAAGACCAACGAGTTATGACAAGCAAGCTAAGAGAAAGATAATATTGGGTACATATGACCTACATATAAGATCTATTTGGCTTTGGTGAAGTTTACATAGAGTTATAGTGAAATGAAGTTAAGGGACAACAACAGAACAGTGAAAACAAAGCAGTTGAACTGAAGCGATGATTTGGGGAGTATGCCGTGGACTCTTGGAAAGCTAAGATAGATTATGATTGTTGATAACATATATTTTGATTATTTAAGAGTGCCGACTAGGTACTTGATATTTACTTTATCAAATGTATATTGTAATAAGAGCCGACTATGTAATATTTGATTAAGAGAGCCGACTTGGTATATATATA
>MU227674.1:1887717-1898450 GCA_018584345.1 Thuja plicata
GGGGGGGGGGGGGGTTGGCAGCATGCATTGTACTCATGGCTTTGAGAGAGTCTCTTGAAGTCATTCTTTGTCTTTTGCTTGCTTTCGTATCTCTTTTTGGAGAGGGGTTTTTCCCACTGGGTTTTCTCCTTTTTTACCGGTTCTCAGAGATTTCTTTGTTGTTGGGTACCTGATCAGGCCTTGTTGCCGGGACCCTCTTTTCCTACTTTCATAGTTGTGCTAGGTTATCTTACCTCCTAAGTTTTGCTTAAGGGGGGGTGTTAGAGTAATTAGTTAGTTTACTTACTCTTTTTTCACTTAAGCTGTCTCTTAGGTGCATATAATTAATACTTTATATTAATTATATTGTGCAACCTAGTCTTTCTGTTTTAGGGTTTGTTCACCTTTATAGGCTGAACTTTGTAATGTTTTTTTCATAACTTAGAGAATAATATCGTGACTCTTCTTTTGAGCATCTCTGAGCTCTGCTTTTTCATTCTTGTGCTTCTTCTTTGTATCAGGTTATTTGCATGCAGGTGTATTCGGGTTCTGTGGATTTGCATGTGTCAAATCCTACATTAGTGTCATCTCTGACTTCCTCAAGTGTGATCTTCACACCATCAATAGTAAATCCTTCAGTAGTTTGAGTTACCACTGGATCAACATTATCCTTTTCTTTTACTGGTTCCTCTTTAATTTTCATATCAACTTCTTCAACACTGTCTTGTTCTTCTTCCTCACCAAGTCCTAAAAGCTTCTTCAAAATACTCACTCTTTCATCTCTCACTGATTGAGAATCTCCAATCAGTAGTCTTGCAACTCTAGACTTAGTCTTAAAAGAATGTCTAACCTTTTGAAGTGTCTCATTAATTTCATCTGTAGACATATTTTTTTGTAATTGAACTAGGGCATATTTAATTATTTCTTTGTCAAGTTTCAATACAGTACGCCACCTATCTTCAATTTTAGCATACAATGTTGTAGAAATTTGACCTTGTAATTCAATTAGGGATTTTCTCTGCTTGTGCATGATGAAAAAAATAGCCTCCTCAATCATCTTCTGATCTTGTTCATTGACCTTGTCATATAGATTTCTTACATTAAATAACACACCCCATTGTTTAACTATATGCACTATGTTTTCAACAGAAATAAAATTTCCAAACTCAAGCTTGACAGATTTAGTATTAGGGGAACCTACCACCTTCAATTTCTTGCATGTTTCCTTGAGCTCCTTCTTCTCTTTCTTTGACTCAGTTCCTTCACTTTCTTTATCAACAAATTTCTTATCTCTTTTTCCTTTTGTTTCTTTCTTTTTCCTGCCATATTTTTTGTGCTTAGTGTTTCCTTGACTGGTGTAGTCTCAGGCTTAGCTCTCTTTACAGGTTCCTTGTCCTGTATTTTGATGGGAGGAGAATTTTTCTCCTTATTGACTCTTGTGGAACTCCTTGTTTGATGACCGGTTGGCAACCAACAACTTCAACATCTTCAACATCCTTGGATGCACCAGATGTGCTAGCTTGTCATGTAGCATTCTTAGCTCTAACTTTCTCTATCTGATCCTTGGTGAAACCCTTCTGAAACATGAATGTTTCAACATATTTCCTCACCTTTTTCTCAATAACTGGTTTCATCACCTCATAATGTAATTTAAGTGACTTCTCTTCATATGTACCAAACCTTGGAGTCTTGGGATCTACCTATTGAGCTAACATATTCTCTGCATACATAGACAATATGCCTCCTTCCACTTCATAACCCATATGCATCACCCATGAGGTTCTTGGCTCAATCGCTTCGATCATACAAGTGTTTGTGTCTACCATGAAACAAATGGTATCCTTGTATTTTTCAACAATCTTAGATGGAATTATTTCTCTTTAATGCATCTTTTTTCTGAAAATATTTAAGATAACCCCAAACCTTTCTTGTAAGGTCATTTCCTAGTATACTAAAACAATTGTTTATCTGAATGAAAGCTAGAGCATCATTTGATCATGTGATGTTTCCTATACCAGGGAACATACCCTAAAAATAGAAAAACAAACACATAATCACCTGACCATATTTGAACTTTTGTCTCTTATCCTTCTTGATCTTATCCAGGTTCAACATTAAATGTTCTCTCATGACTTCATTCAAGTCATAGTCTTCATTCTCCATTATCGTCATATGAACAATACGAATAAAACTATTGGGTATACTATTCAACCTACTGGAATGATACACCTTATAACCAATCACCATAGATGTGTACTTTACCTCAACATCTAAAATATCGTTCGCAGTCATCACACGTCCATCCCACTCGGATTTAGTCAATCTAATAATTTCTTCTTTTGGAATGGTACGAATAATAGGTACATTACCGATTGAGCATAGGCCAATTATAACATGGATGGATTCCTTTGTGATTTTATGTGGTTGGTCCACCCACATGAATTGGTCATGAATTCTGCTCAGAACATATCTAACCTGATCATCCTCAAATTCATCTCAGTAGCTATCTGTGTGATGAAAATATTTTTCTGCTATATGTTTGTGCTCATCTTTCAACACTAGGTTATCATCAAAATATATCTCATACTATTTGTGTATTGCCCCTGATCCTAGGTCTTCCAATTTATAATGAATATATACTCTAACATCCTCTACATGTGGAAAACCATAGGGCACTCTAGTTACGACACCCGGTGGGTCATTTTATACAGATTTGAATGAATATCTCTTAAATTATGGTCACAGTCTCTTAGTAATATTAGTCAATTTAGGAGTATACATCTTAAATTTATAACCACAAGTGCAGATTTAGAATAAATAGATTAAACAGTTCACAACTAGGGTTCTTTCCCAAAGAACATGACAACAACCAGTTGATTTCCTCTACCAGATCAACACAAAATATCTATTTATTTCTTGGATATCAGAAAATGGATCTAATAATGATTCTTTCACTTTACAACAACTTTCGGAATGTGCAAGGTGAAAATGAAAACTAAAAAAAACCTTTTATCAACCTTCACATGCATGCATTACATGCACTTACCGATTAACCCAAAATTCAATACCGATGATCAAAACACCATATAATTCACCAAAACTTAATAATGTGCTCCAAAAGACATTATTGCATCTTAATATTCTGATAGATCTTACCACACACCTATAGGGGGTCCGAAGATGGATTCAACAAGACTTGCTCCCCCTAAGCCACATGAAGGCTTAGTTTGATGAAAAATTATCCACACTCGATGGAGATGTATATTCCTCCGATGTCTTATTGTCTTTCTTCTTCTTCCAAGTCTTGTTCATATCTTTCCTAACTTCTTCTACATTCATAATCTGTTTCTCTTTCCGATTACTTGACTGGTTTATCGATCAGTTCCGTAACCTATAACTCCTTGCTAGATGTCCAATCTTGTGACAATGAAAGCATGTCGTACCAATAGATCTCCATGGTTTTGCATTAACTCTTGTAGTCCTCATTCTGTAATTCACATCCATGTGTCCATAGCTACGATACATTGAGCATGTGACATCAAATTATCTCTCCCTTTGGTAAGGGCTTTCCCGGTTCACAAGTAACCTTTGATTGATAACTCTTGACCTACAGTTATCATCTTTGTGACCATATTTGTTGCAGTTGTAACAGTAACCATAAAAGATAATATATCTACTACTAGATCTATATCTACAATCATAAGAAATATGTCCATTGTATGTGTGAATATGGGTACCTGTAAGATGCACAACAAGCACACACACTTCAATAGATCATTGCATGGTTAGCAAGTTAGAAAACATGAAATTGAAAATACAGTAAACAACTACACTAACCTAAATTGATCTATTGCCTTCTAGTAGATAGGAGTGTGGAATTTTCTCTCAGGTCATCGCAAAGTCCAGTGACTATACCTGTTCTAAATGAAGGATTTGAAATCTATTATGATTGATCTAAAATGATATGCAAAATGCAGTTTGCTGTTCATCCTAGCTAATTAGATTTTTTTAGAAGCACCAAATTGAAGTGTAATGATTCATTTTAATAAACACCAAATTCAAATGTGCTCTAAGATTAGATCGTTTGCATGCTTAAACAAAAGTAACCAAGCTAAGATAATGAAAGTTAAAAATGCAAGATGCTTGAATGTAAAATGCAGTATAATAACAATAAATGCAAAAGTTAGGATCCTTTGTGAAGGAAATGAGCTTCTCTTTTATAGAAAATATATCTCAAATCGACGGTCGAGATTAGAGGAAATGAGTGGCTCAGATTTGATTTGAGGAAGCACAATCCATGTGCAAGCAATGTGATTGGTTGAAAGATTCAGTTGATTGAACTGACTGATCAGTCTTTTTGGAAACTTCCAAATTGATTTTTAGTTGACAACTTTGTTTCCAAAATGATAAATAGTGGAAAATCAGTTAAAAATCAGTTAACTAAGTGGAACTGGATTGTTTCCATTTTGATAATCAGTCAACTAGATTTTGATGATGTCATATGCATTTTTAAAGATTTAATTGATTTTAAATGCATATTAACTCAAAAATCAATTGATGACATCATATGCAATTTTAAAGATTTAATTGATTTTAAATGCATATTAATTCAAAAATCAATTGATGACATCATATTCATTTTTAAAGATTTAATTGATTTTAAATGCATATTTTGTTTTTATTAATTAATTTAATTCCTTTTTTGATTTAATTGACAATTTGTAATTTTATTTAATTAATATCTCATAAATATCAATTAAATAATTAACATAAGGTTTATTTGTCAATGTATTGCATTTTTAGGAATTAATTAATTAATCAAGTAAGATGATTGATTAGGACCTAGGGTTTAGGTCAGATCAGTTCAAATTTGATAGATTGAGGAATTGCCTATTTGATTTAGGACTTAGAGTTTATCAAGATTAGGGTTTCTTGATTAATTGTTGAGATTGGGGGCCTATTGTTTAGATGACCATTTTTAGGTGATTACATCCATACTTATTGCAATTGTAGCAATATCCATCAAAATTGCTAGCATTATTTGCATACCTGCTCCTACATACATTTGCAATATGACCTACCTTAAGAAAAAAGAAACACACACGTTTGTAGGTTTTCTTACCAGAATTTATTTGTGTTACCTTCGGTGGAAACTTTCCTTCGTGCTTGATATTATTTGATCCAGAAGATTCACCAACTTCAAAAGTAGTATTAACAATGTATCCAAGGCCTGTGGTCTCTTTCCTCCTTCTTTGATTCCTTATCTTCTCATCAAGTTTTGTAGTTCTCTCATTGAATTTCTTCAGCAGATCATTAGCATTCTTCAATTATTCTTTTAGTTTTTCATTCTCATTTCTCAAATTGTCATTCTGCCTTAGGGCTTCTTGATTCCCATTAATATTCTCTTGTAGATTTTCATTTGTCTTATATAAATATGCATGCAATGTACCAACCTCTTGTTCAAATTTGAAAATATCATCTAATTTATCTTTTAGGGCTTTATCTTTTGCTTTTTGGGATTCTTCTGCAATTGTCTTTTCTTCTTCTGCTGCCTTCCTTGCTTCCATTTCTTCACCCATCTCAATTGCCAAAGCTTCCAGTTATCTCTGGATGTTCTTCTTGTCCTTATGCAACTGCTCATTCCCTTATGATATTTCTTCCAAGGCTACTTCAGATTCATCAGACCCACTTTGTTTAGACAATTTCTGATGAACTATAACTGACTAAATGTTTGAAAGTGATAAGTTGATGATCACCGAGCTGCAAATGTTAATGAAAAACATTAAATCAGTTAATGTATTGTATTTTTATTGATGTCAAATTGTTATGTTTTGTTTTGATCAAACACATATTTTCATAACCTTCAAAGATCTGAAAAGATAAAGTTGACTGAGAGCAGAAGGTGTTGACCGAGCTAACTGTAGTGATGACCGAGTGAACTAAAGTTTGATCACCAAACAAAAATTGAAGTTCAAGAAATGACAAATGATTAGCTGGAAAGAGCCAAAAATCATGAGTTAACTGGTTGATTGCTTTATTGTTTTCAATGAGAGTTAAACTAAAGCAAAAAAGAAGATCAAAGATAGTTTTATTAATTAAAAACAAGGAGAGATTTGTAGAATAAAACTAAAGCAAATCTTGGCGAAGATTGTAGATCAAGAAACATGATCTTTGACAAAAACAAGAAGAATTGAATGGAGAAATCATGTCTATATAAAGAGATAAGTTATTCATTATGAAGAGAGGAATGCTGAGAATATTATTGCATGAAGGAAGAAGTCCTCATGCAAATCTGATCATACAGGCTGAAGAACAGAGCCAAGAATTCTACAGACACAGAGCAAAAGAGAAACACAACATTCACCGAGCAGAAAGATGAAGATGAAGCAAAGGAAATGAAGAGCATAAAGATTAGAGAGGTATTTGGGAGCTACAATAGATCTGAAAATCTTCAAAGTAAGTTGTATTAACAAACAAATTAATTACTGGCTTAGTTTAACCATTGACTCAGAAAATCTCTTAACCGAGTGGGGATTCAAGAATCCTTAATGTTTCAAGATACTCAATGAGTATCAAAAAGGTTTTTCTAGTTGTCAGCATAGTGAATGCCAAAGGTCAACAGATTTACCAATAGTTTTAAATCCTCTAACAAGGTTGCACTTAACAATGTGTTTGTAACCTTTAACAAGGTTGGCTCTTCACCGAGCTCACTTCAGAAGAGTGAAAATCTTGGGTTACCGGTCCCAAGTGGTTTTTCCCTTAACAGGGTTTCCACGTTAAAAATATATGTGTCAAATGTGTATTTGCTTATTTCTTTGATATTTTTCTTACACATTAAGTGATACTAGATTCATCGGTAAACACTAAGTTTAATTGTCGCTACTCAGTAAATATTAGAGAAAGATAATCAGAGTATATTACCGGCCAGTGTATATTTATCCAAGGCACAAATCTTGTTAAAATAAGGACTGTAGATTTAACTAGAGGAATCATACTGAGTATATAAGTAGTGGTTGGATCTTTTGGAATTGTTTTTGAGGCCACTGATTCACCCCCCCTCTTAGTTATTTCCAATAATTTCTCAATGTAGTCTTGACTCTCAGTTAATTTCTCAACAAGATCTTGCCTTTTGGCTCTTGATTGGTTCAGTTGTCTTTTCAATTCCTCAATGATAAATCCAAATTCTTTGATTTCCCTCCCGCGCTTCAACAAACCCTCCATATTTTACTTAAGGATCCTCCCTGAGATGTTAGGATTATTCAAGGGAACAAGGCTCTAATACCAATTATTAGTCTTTAAAGGCACTGAGAGGGGGGTGAATCACTACAATGAAAAATTTGAAACTCTTCTTCAATAGATTCCATAATAACCAACATGCAAAACTAAATAAAATATAAAAACATAGAAGATAAAGAATTCACACAATCTAAACTCAACACAAGGATTTTCCCATGGTAACCCTTGTAAGAGGGAGAAAACCATGTGTGAGATGATAGCCAAACATTTCACTAGTGCACCAAACAAATCTACCCTATTAGGAGCAATTACAAACACCCTGATAAGGGTATACCTGGTTAAGAGTATCTTAAGCCTAGTTAAGAGCTAATACAAGTCCTATTAAGAAATACCTTGTTAAAGGATTTCAAACTCCTTTTGAGAGTTACCCTGGTAGAGGATTTACACTTTAGATCCTGTTAAAGATCCTTCTCACCCTATTAGGAGTGACCTTGTTAAATGATTTAAGCTGCAAACCTGTGAGGGCTTGCCTTGAGAAATACCCAAGAATAACTGATCTAAAAATGACACTCTCTGTCTGACAGATCCACTTCAATTATGCTCACAATGCCTCCTTCAACATTCAAAAAATTCACACAATCACAATCTCTTATCGCACCATATAAACATCACCTCATTAACCCCAAATCTCAATCTCATCCTTCTTTTATAACAACTTTATCAAAGTCGACCTTTTCCCTAGAACATTTTAGCCACCCACATAAAAAAAAAATTTGATTATGCCACAACGAATTAGTCAACTCAATAAAGTCAACACAACATTTTTGAAGTCATATATCAAACATTTCTAACATTAAAGTGACCGGTTAGCTGATTGGACCAAACAGACTATGTCTTTCCTCTGTTCTTCTCCTAGTGTCACTCAAATCTTCAACAACTCGCTCCAATATTCAAACTAACTGATGCTATTGTAGATTTAGCAGTATATTCCTCTGTAGATGTTAAGTGTATGATCACACACCTTAACTCAACCTCAAATGCAAGATCCGATTGAATTTTCCTTGTGTTTCGTCCTCTGCCAGGTTGACTGAACACTTAGTCATTTCACCAATTTAGTCCTTCAATACTACCGGATAAACTGATCACATACATCTAATATATTATGTTGCCAGAAATGACAACACCTCAATACCAACCTATGATTAAAACTCAGATCATCTTCATCAAATGCCAACAATAGCATAAGGAATTGATCAACATTCTTGTAGAATATTGCACCCTAAAGTGAATATGAGACAATCGTGGTGTCTTTTGGAGCCGATGTTCCATGCTATATGTTAGCACCTCATAAAATAAGGAGCCATTATTTCCTTCCAAATCATACAAATCTTCTCACTAGTGCTCCCTACCTCTCTAAAATTTTCCATGTATCCTTATGTTTGATACTAATTACCTTAGGGCCCGTTTGTTTCCTGGAATATGACAGGAATTGGCATTATCTAATTCTGGATAATGCCAAATTCTATGTTTGGGTCCTTGGAAAAAATGGAATTGGAATTCCAAAATTCTTATTTTGCCCCCAAAATGGGAATATCATCTTCCACCCAAATAGGTGGAATTGGAATTTCAAAATAAGTGGAATGAGAATTCCAATTTTTAAAAAACCAAATTTAATATTTCGTGGGATCTGTGACTATAAAGATGTATATTATATTGCTATAAGGATGTATATATATACATGTGTGTATATACACATGTGTGTGTATATATACATATGTGTGTGTGTGTATATATACATACATGTATGTGTGTATATATACACACATGTATGGTGTGTGTATATGTGTGTATATATACACACATGTATAGTGTGTGTATATGCATGTATATACACAAATGTGTGTATATATATACACATGTGTGTATATGTGTATACATGGATACACACTTGTATGTGTATATGTATGGTGTGTATATGTGTGTATATATACACACATGTATGTGTGTATATATACATAAATGTGTGTATATATATACACATGTGTGTATATGTGTATACATGGATACACACTTGTATGTGTATATACACACATGTGTGTATACACACACATGTATGTGTGTATAAACACACATGTGTATGTGTGTATATGTACACAAATATGTGTATATGTGTGTATGTGTGTATATGTGTATACTTGTGTGTATATACACACATGTATACACATATACACATGTGTGTATATATACATGTGTATATACACACACATGTATGTATGTATATATACACATGTGTGCATGTGTGTATATATACACACATGTATACACACCTTATTCAAAGAAATTAAAAAATAAGGAATTAAAATTCCTTATACATCTTCTCATTCATCTTCCGGGTGAGCCACACGGGTAAGACCATATTCCAGATTTATTTTTGAAGATAAGCATCTTCCTGAATTGACCATATCCAGGATATGGTATTCCAGTACCCAAACAGGTTAGTTCCCTAAGAAATTTAATTTATCATATTGATAGGACCCCATATAAGTCTCTCTAATAAGATGTGTTTGTATACAGAAGCAAGGATATAATTATATTAGGGAGAGGTTCATAAAGTCACAATGATCCAAGAGGTAGAGGTTATGCACTATTGAGGAAACTTCCATTATGCCCTTCTGAATAAAATCCATAGGTGAGACCAAGAGGTTCACAAAAGTATTTTAAAGTTATATCAATCCCACAGGTCAATCCAATATCAAAGAAACAATTAAGTAGTCTTTGCAATAACTAGAGTCATGAATGGTATTATTTATGTCAAGGAAACCAACTCTAAATCTATCCGATCATGTGAATAGTGAATAACATTAATATCGACGAGATATTACACATCGGGGAGAAAATTAAAAGTCACGTAGATTTCCCAACTCACGCCAATAAACATTGCCAATCAAAATGAGCTTGCCTTGAAGAGAAGAGAAAAAGGTTTCTGCGATATAAAAATTAATAATAGTTGAGATCATTCACATCGGAAAATCTCACATTATCTAAGGGCCCGTTTGGTTGGGGAATTGAAAAATAATGCAAATCATGGTTATCTATACCTTGGTTATGCAAACCCTGGTTATGCAAACCCCGGTTATGCTTTTTTGGGACTGTTTGGTTGCCCTGGAAGATGGATTTGTAAATCCACATTCTCCGTTTGGTTGTCAAATTGAAAATAGGAATTCGAATTTATGAAATTCTCATTCTCTGTTTGGTTGAACATTTTCGAATTGGGATTAGAATGCAGGTCTCCATATTCTTTGTTTGGTTCTGCACTTTGAATTGGAATTTGAGTTTGGGTCTCCATCTTCTTCGTTTGGTTGTTCATTTCAAATTAGAATTGGAATATGAAATCGATTTTTTATTTTTCATTTTTTTAAATTAATTTATGATTAGTCCGTTTTGATATATTTATTATATTTTATTGACCTATGTTAATTATATTTATTTATAAATAATTATATTTATTATTTATTATT
>MU227674.1:1910230-1921198 GCA_018584345.1 Thuja plicata
TGTTAAAGCAGACTAAACAAAACAATGGCTACTATTTATAAATGATGCTGTTAATAGTCATTGGTTATTCAATTAACAAAGAGATGTTATTGAATGGATACGATCCATTCCAAGTGACTCTTCACTCAGGTATATATGATCCATTAGATATACAGAACCGCAACAATCTAATACATATCCAAAGATAATTATTCAGATACATACACAGTGACCAGAATTTATAGCAGAAGATATTATATATATCGCAGAGGATAATATATATATCTTTTAGAAGATAATATACTTATCACAGAGGATAATACATTATTATAGAAGACAATAATAGTTCTCACAGCTTATATTACAGAGGACAATAAGAATACCTTCACACAGAAATGAAATCCGTACCTGTTCAAAGCAGCTCGAGCGTCGAACACCAACACGCAGCAGAAAGAGGACGGCAAACCCTAGCGTCGAACACCAACACATAGTAGAAAGAGGTTGCCAAACCGTAGCATCAAACACCAACACACAGCTGGAAGAGGAAGCCAAACCCTAGTGTCGAACACCAACATGCAGCAGAGAGAGTTGGAAATCGCTGTTTCAAAAACGTGGATATGTTAACTGCAAAAATGTGGATATCTGCAGACCCGACGAAGATTAAAATGGGGTTTAAATCCAAAAACGTGGAGTTGCCTGGACCCGACGGGAAGATTAAATTTGGTTTATTTAAGCACATAACCGTGGATTCGAAAGTCATTCCACCTCCTGAGGTGGAATTGTGAAATCCACATTTTCGGCGAAATGGGGTCATGCAAATCCACATTCCCATTCTCAAAAAGGGCATCCAAATAGGGAATTGCACCCCATAACCGGGTTATGGGCGGCATAACCTGGTTATGGGGTGCAACCAAACGGGCCCTAAGTGAATTCCTTAGGTATTTCCAATTATTTAAGGTAGCCTGATGAGGGAGACAATATGGATATCATCAGGAAGAGTTCAGTCAAGTAACCCTTAAACACTCATGGATAAAATGACACATCAGAGAGACTAAAAACTTCAGAGTAAGGTGTTTTTCTCCTAGCGAGTAATGATGTCTTTCCGATAATGATAAGAAATTTTTTTTCATCAGGGGGATTTTGTATATCTTTCTTTGAAGATAACTATATGAAAATATCAAACAAAGGAATCCAAAAATCAAAAGGACATACTGGGGTTCTCAACGATAAAAAACATGCCTATATATAGAGGCGGCACCAAACTGAAGAGAATAGTTTGGGAAGAGTTTTAAGCTATCTCTTCAACAAAACCTTGTCACATTGACACAAAATTTGAAATTTCAATATGATTAGAGTGGGCATTAATGGATGCATAGGAAACATTTATATGAATGAGATAAAAGGGTAAGGATATAGGAGATTTTAGAATTTATTATCATAGCCAAATTACAAATGGACGATGAGGTCACGATAGCACTGCAATTCGATAGGAGATCTGGCAAAATTATTTTGATTGTTATTCAAGTAAGCATACATAATTCCTTTGATAATTTCATAAGTTGTGAACAGATTTAGCACCATGGTTTGTTTTAAATGAGATAAATTGAAAATAGAGATGAATCTTAAGAGATCAAAAACCAAAAGATAGAAAAAGGAAGATAAAAAATTCAAAAGTAAAAAATAGAAAATAGAGGAAAGACCTGAACTGGAACAGGATGAGCGACAACAAGAGGTAGAAGGGGAAACGAAGAAGAGGAAATTGCACCATGATCTACTAGATCAATTGCTTGGTTTAAGACTTAAGTATAGAAGGGTTGTTCAGTTAAGACCAGGTGCTGAGAAATTAGAAGACAAACAAAAAAATTTACGAGATATTTAGACACAAATCAAAGGATATAATTTATTCATATTCCATTATAGGATAAGGGATATACATGAACTAGTATGCATTCCTTGGAGGCTTAATCTAGGAAATATAGTGGTACCAAATATATTTGTTAATGTTAACCTAATGCAACTCTTAGCAAAGCACTACAATCTAGCCATTAAGGCAATTTGTAACCTTCTAGGAGAACCTTTTATTCCAATCTCTAGGGATTTCATTTCTGTAGTGTTTGATATGGATGAAAAATGTGATCACCCCATAAGCTATGAAGAGCTCAATAATGAATATGCGACAATGGACACCACCTATATGTTAATCAATTGATGAAGATTTGATGGAGATGATGAAGACCGAGTGATACCGAGTATCATGATTGAAGAAATGGTTAGATCACTTGTTGTTTTGTCATTGATGTCAAACAATTGATTAATTAATTTTTATTATGTTACCATAAATTAAGAGGAGAAGTTAAATGGGTGACAAATAAAGATTAGAAAATGATGAAGTAATGTTGATATAGTTGTTTTCTACTATATATTTGATGTTATTAAATAAGTACAATTGATTGATTAAGTCAAAAATTGCAAAGAGTTAAAGCTACGACTGAAAGAGTTACTTTATCGAGATGGATAGAGTCAGTCAATATATAGAGTTATGTAAGATGGTCACAGTTACCAAACATCGAGTGAAAGATAAGCACTGAGCACCGAATATGATTTAGACACCGAGCAGTGAATGAAGAGAGTTACCAAGTTGTAAAGCAAGTTTACCGAGTACAAGATATTGATTGTATATGATGATAAGATCGAATTTAATGCAAAGTGACGATGAGCTGGATGAGGATAAGAATTAAATGAAGTTTTTTAGAAGATCTACAGAATTTAAAATTCAGTGAGAAGATCTAAGGCAAAGATCAAGCAGTTAAACTCGATTATGTGAGTTCCTAGAAAAAGCTCAAGTTCTGAGGTAAAAGTGAAGTGGTTTACCGAGTTGAGATTTATGAAGAAGATGATCAAACAACAGAGCACAAATGATGAAAAATATAATTAAGGAGATTAAGAGGCAAAAGTATGTCTATATAAAGAATGAGAACAAATAGAGAAATATATACACAGAGATGCTGGCGAATTGAATAGAGAAGAAGAAGAAGTTGAAGAACAACATTTATTGAGCAGAACAGAGAAACAAAGATTGAAGAATCTACAGTCTGAGAAAGAGATAAATGGAGTATGTGATGCCAGTATTCAATTGAGTATAAAGGATCTGACACAAGAAAAGGTAGTTTCTATATTTAGAGATCAAAGTTTTACTGTTGCTTACTAGTATTTGTAATAGATAAATCTCTTAATGGAGTGGATTTAACCATCCTAGAAGTAGGTGACATTCCAAAAGAGTGTTTAAAGACCTCTAATAAGGACACTCATAATAGGGTGAAGATCCTAACAGATCTGAGGTAAATCCCCTAACAGGGTCACATTTAGCAAATGTGTTTGTAATATTTAACATGATAAGTTCTTAACCGAGCGTACTTCAGAAGAGTACATTTTTATTGTGGGTTACAATTCCCACAAAGGTTTATCCCAAATTGGGTTTCCTCATTAAATATCATGTCAACTAAGTTAAATATGGTGTTAACCGTGTTAATATGATATTAATGGGTTTGAATGATTGATCTACATATTTGAGATGCATAGTCATTTAAGTTATTAAGTTGTTTGGTCAATCGGTTATTACTGTATTTAGTTCTACTGAGTGAATCAAGGATTTTAGTTTTAAGTGTTTAGATATGATTTTTTCTGATTCAACCCCCCTCTCAGTGGATCAACAGTTGGTGTCAGAGCTAGTTACTCTAAAGTGATAAGTTTAAAAGGACTTGAGTTAAGATCTAAATATGTATAAGAGAGAAGCAACAAAATTGAATAGGGATCATTTCTCTACATGTAAAAGTAGAATGAGGTTGCATGTGCCTGGAGTAGGAGAATATGGATTTCACTTTCTTGATAATGAATATGTTACACCGTCTACTGCACCTTTGACAATCAGTGAGCAAGGACAAAAATAAGAACACACACAAGTTATGATTGATATTTAGTCTACACGTACCGACAAGGAATATGATGAACTTGATGGATGTACTACTTTGAAACAAATATGGGATAAGCTTATTTTGACCTATGGTGGGGATCAACATGTTCATAATGCTAAAGTAGAAAGTCTGAGAGGTAAATTTGACCTTATGAGGATGAAAGAAGGAGATAACATAATACAATACAATACAAGACTTAAGGAGACTATTAATTCTATCAGAGGAGATGGTGTAATCATAACAGAGGATGATGTTACAAGAAAGATGTTGAGAACCCTGTTACCAAGTTATGTCATTTGTGTATCTTCTATACAAGAGTTAAGATCTATTCCCCAGATGAATGTTTCATTGGATGCTACTATTGGTAAGTTAATTGCATTTGAGTTAAATGATTTTGATAATAGTTTTCCTGCTACATCTAAGATTGAATATGAATTCAAGTCTACTTTAAAGATTGGAAAAGCTAGGGAAGTTGCAGTAAGGGATGGATATTTGAGTAGTGCTAGTGAGAAATTTTATAGTTGTACTGAAGGTCTTGAAGAGTTATTTACTAAATGTGATGAGAATGAGAGAGAATTTGAATCTTTTTTAGTTAGAAGGATACAAAGAGGCAAAGGAAAATATTGAGGTAAGTTACCCTTGAAATGTTTTAATTATGATAAAATTGGTCATTTTGCATCTAACTGCCCTGAGAAAGATAAGGAGGAAAATAAAGATAACAGATATAAGGACAAAAGAGAAAACAGATTCAGGAGATTCAAAGACTACAAAAAAAAAGGTAAGAAATATTGTCATATTTTTAATGAAGGATGAAGTGATGATGGAAAATAAGTTGTTTATGTTTCTATTAAAGATGATTCTGATGAAGAAGAACCAAGAGCCCTAATATCCCAAGTAAGTAAGAATGAAACATGGATTATAGATAGTGGTTGTTTACAACACATGACTAGTGACACACAAGTAAGTCTATTTCCTTGGAAAAGCATGATGGAGGATTTGTTAGATTCGGTAATGATGCTTCATATCTTGTGAAAGGAAAAGGTTCTATAATTCTACTAAATAACACAAGATGTGATGATGTTTATTGGGTTGAAGGATTAAACTATAATATGTTGAGTGCGACACATTTAAATAATACAGGTCACCGACTAGAATTTCAACATGGAAAAGTGAAAGTATTTGATAAGAAGGATAGTCTGATTGCTACTAGAGAACAATCTAAAGGTAATTTATTTTATCTTGATACTTCTATGAAGAGTTTCCTATTTTCTAAAGTTGAAGATGTTTGGTTATGGCACAAAAGGCTTTGTCATGTTAATTTTGACAACTTAATCAAAGTCAGTAAGAAGAATAGAGTGAGAGGACTACCGAGATTAGAGAAACCTAAGAATTCTATGTGCAGAGAATGTCAGATGGGTAAGATGACTAAATCTAGTTTTTCAAGCAAGACTTATGTTACACAAGGAATTTTGGATTTAGTGCATACTAATTTATGTGGATCCATGAGGACTCAAAGTTATAATGTCCAGACATATATTTTATTTTATTTGTCGATGATTATTCTAGAATGATGTCTATAATATTTTTAAAAGAAAAATCTGATGCATTTCAAATGTTTAAGTGGTATAAGACCCGAGTTGAAAAGGAAACTGAAAGACACTTGAAAAGTTTGAGGTTTGATAGAGGAGGTGAGTTTACTTATGATGAGTTTACATTATTTTTTAATGAGAATGGAATTAAGAGATAGTTGTCACTAGCGAGGACACCATAGAAGAATGGAATTGCTGAGAGAAGAAACATATATATTGTTGATTGTGCTAGGACATTGATGATTGAAAAAGGAATTTCACAGAACTTTTGGAGAGAAGTTGAGTACTGCTGTTCACACATTGAACCAAGTAAAAATGAAAAAAAATATACCAACAAGACACCTTATGACATATGGTATGAACACAAACCCAATTTCAGTTACTTTAAAGTTTTTGGAATCAAATGTTATATTCTGAAAGATTCTAGAGAAGGAAACTTTGATTCAAAAGGAGAAGAAGGAATATTCTTAGGATATTCTATGAGCAGTAAATGTTACAAATGTTTGAAAAAAGTTACTAAAAATATGGTGGAAAGTGCAAATATAAGAATTGATGAATTTGCAAAAAGGAATGATGTAGATATCAATAAGGAACCTAAGGATTGTGATAAGTTTGTATATGTACAACCTGATGTTCCTGATACCTTACCGAGAGCACCTACCAAGGATAAAGATGAAAAAGGAGTTCTACAACCGAATGTTGATGTTGAAGGACTGAGACCTACCAATCCTATTTTGGCAAAGTATGTGAGGAGGAATGATTCCCTGAGTAAGATTATTGGAAATAAGGATGCTAGAGTGATGAATATAAGCAAGGTAAGAGACAATACATGTTTTATATCTACATTTGAGCCAAAGAAAGTTAAAAAAGCACTAGATAATTAAGATCGGATGAAAGAAATGAAAGAAGAGTATGATAAAATTGAGAAGAAAAAGACATGGACATTAGTACCCAGGCCTCAAGAAAAAAATGTTATTGGTACTAAATGGATTTTCAGAAATAAATTAAATGACCATGGAGAAGTTATCAGAAATAAAGCTAGATTGGTTTGCAAAGGTTATGCACAAGAAGAAGGCATTGACTATGGAGAGAATTTTGCACCTATTTCTAGATTGGAAGGAGTCAGAATACTTCTAGCTTATGCTTCTTACAAAGGATTCAAGGTATATCAGATGGATGTTAATTTTGCATTACTTAATGGGATACTTGAAGAAGAAGCATACAATGAGCAACCGAAAGGATTCATTGAGAGCACTAACAAGAACAAGGTATGTAAGTTAAATAAAGATTTGTATGGTTTGAAATAAGCACCCCGAGCATGGTATGAGATATTGCACTCTTATTTAATCCAAATAGGATTTCAAAGAAAAAGTGATAACAATAATGTTTACTTGAAATGTGACAGTGACAACAATTTTTTGATTGCTAAAATTTTTGTTGATGATATTATTTTTGGAGGTATTTGTATCGTTGGAAAATGGAAGCATTTCCATTTTGGACTGGTTTATCCCTCCAAGTAAGTGGTTTGGGGTCATGTCAAGCGCCTTGAATGGGTCTTTGAATTGGATTTGGATTTCCTTCCTATTCTACCCTATTTCCCACTTTTTCCAGCCTATTTCTGACACTCCTAAACTCCAAACTAGGATTTTGGCCTCAGGGTCAAGGTTGACCTTTTTGGGTCAAGGTCAACCTTGACCTTGACCTAGGTCAAGGATGATCTTGACCTTGAACTAAGTCAAGGGTGACCTTGACCTTGACCTAGGTCACAATCGACCTTTTTCTGACTTTTGGTCCAAATCCAAGATTTCCAGGATTTTTAGATGTCGGGTTTCAGAAAGAGTTAATTCCTGCTTCTGAATCAGCTGTTTTGGTCTTCGGAGCAACAATTCTTAAATTTTATTTAATATAGGTCAACTCCTATGAGTATAGGTCTAATGAGAATTTAATTCTCCTATGTAGGCCTCTCTAGAAGATTGTGCCCTAGATTTCTATAAAAGGAAGCCTTCTCCTCTCATTTTCTCTAACTATGAAATCATAAGGCACTTGAAGCAAGCAATAATCCATTGAAGCAAGCATCTACTCTCAAGAATTCAATAATTTCTCAAGCACTCATTTTCATAAAGGATATCCATTGGTGGCCATTGAAGGATTCAAGCTCCATGGAGCCCTCTTGTTGAAGATTTCTCCATCCACATTCCTCCAAACTTCTTCCTTTTCCAAGATCCATTCAAGATTGGTGTTAAAGATTTACATGCAATTGATTGAAGACATCCTACATTCTACATTCTACATTATACATCCATTTGGTGCATCCATACTTGTGGGTTCAAGGATTCGAATCCTCCACAAGGACCTTTTACATGATCAAGGTGAATTATTTCATTTACTTTGTTTATTACTGCAATTTCAATTACATATTTGAGGTTAATTCCAAAACTGGGGTTTGACCAAGGCAAACCCCTCCCCCCAACAAATAAATCATTTTTATTGTAGGTACAGGTTTAGAACAGTAGATCAGGATGGAGATTTAGATACCCTTTTTGACAAACTTCCAAGATCCGAAAATAGAATTTCATTCTGAGACTTTTTAAGTCGATTATGCCCTAGGGTGCAATCAGAAATTCTAGTCAATGGTGACATTGACTTGAGGGTACAAATCAGAACTGTGTCAGAATGGAAAAAGATTTCTGGGTTTTGTTTGTCTCTGCGTTTCTATTCCAAATCTAGTCTTGGATTTTCCAGAAATTGAGTGCAGACCCCCGAAAATAACATTCTTCAGATCTACAATATTTCAAGGTTAGTAATTTTCTATCATTCATTTCAATTCAAATCCTTAATCATTCTCAATCTATCACAAATTTACATTCATTCACACACATTAAGAGGGAAACCTAGGATCTCCTTCTTTATTCTTATTTCCCATAGATTGATTCATTTATGCATTGTTCCTTTTTGGGTTGATCAATTTGGATCCTTCCTTTGTGCATTTGAGAATAAAAGGGAATATCTTATTTATCCCTCCACTCTAAACATTAAATGTAAGGTAATAAATTATTTGAGTATCAAAACACTCTTATTCCATAAACGTTATTTTCTTATCTTACATTTTGGTGAACCTGCGATAGATAACTCTTTCTTTTTGGTATTAGATTTGCATTTTATGTTATATCTTACATGCATTTAAAAGTAGATTTCTTTTTATATTCTTGCATTCATATTTCAAAAATAAATAAAAATCACAAAATTTATTTAAAAACGCAAAAACATTTACATGCTTTTAATTTTATTGTGTGTTCAACATGTATGAATTTTGTTTTGAATACTTTGATGAGTCTTTTATTACACAAGATGATAAATCCCTTAATGAGGTACATGGAAATGAGAATGAAAATGGTTCGAATGAGATCTCCATGGATCCCATTCCCATTTCATCCTCCTTCACAACTTCTCCAACTGACCTTTACCATAGGGTGTGTGCATGGTTACCTTCATACTCCTCTATTTGCAACATTGAGGCACCTAGAATGTTATTCCCTAAACCTTTTATGATGGTAAAAGGATGTCCTCGAATGACTATTATGGGTAAACCTAGAGATCCTTTGGATTTCTTTGATAACATAGATTATGTTTTACATGCTTATCGCACACAGAATAATCCTCAACCTACTATTCCAGCTTCTTTACCACCTTGTCAACCCATTCTTCCTCCTCCACCCTATCTTCATAGCAAGGAGTATGATTTGATAAACCAATTGTGCAATACCCCTGCCCAAATTTCTTTATGGGACCTTATTCAAAATTCACCTTGTTGGAGATTTGATTCTAAATAGTTGATTGATTGTATGTTTGTCATTGATGACAACATATAATATACAACATTACTTCTGTATGTACTTATCCATATGATGACATGAAGACTAGTGTGGATAGATACATGTTGTTGACATGTTTACTATGCTATGTTCATACACGTAGACCCATATATGAAGTTTCAGTAAAGATATGTAATTCTGTTATTGACGGTTACAGTTCTGGAGGAATAATGGTTTATGGTCAACGTATGTAACGTGTTGATCGAGTTGCACCTATCTTCAGGATATGCGTGTGTATAATCATGATGAGTTATGAGTTTTTGATATTAATCTGAACGTGCCAAACATATTTCAATAATATTACAAAGTTATGGTTAAATTGATGAAGCCAACTTAGTGAAGCGACGCGTCTATTCAGTTAGTACTTGCACGGTTGTAATTATGCTTGTGTGCTTAGTAGAGCCAACAAGGATGTTATGAAGAGTTGTCTAACAGGTCCCATGATCTCATACTTGGAGTATGTACTTATAGAAGGTCATTTTTAATAAGAAGAGTTGCGAAAGCTAGAGATTAGAAAAGTAGAGCAGAGTGTTAAAGCAGCAGAGCTATATTTATCATATGTTGATAATATAGATATTGAAGTTGAAGCTTTCAGAATAAAAATAAGATTTTTATAGTGCTTTACAAGAGGTTAAAGCATTGGTGCACAAAAGGAATTGATCAGACAAAGTAGTGTCACAAACAACAGTTCACCTTGTTGATACAGTGTGTATCAAATAACCAGAAGGTTGTAGCCTTCACCTCTTGGACAGTGAGTCCTCCACCCCTAATAGGGTTATTATAAAAGACTCCTAATAGGGTCTAACCCTTAACCAGGTCACTACACTACTACATTGTAATGTACAAATCCTAACAGGGTTGAAAGATATTTTAACAGGGATTACTATAAACAGTATAGTTCTTTGTGGGTATAATTCCCACCGGGGTTTTTACCATTTGGTTTCCCCGTAACCAAATTGATGTGTTGTGTAATGTGTTATCTGTATGTGCATTTACTTTGTATCAATCTAGATTAATAAGTTTAAGATAAAGATTTAAAGTTGCTGATAACTGATTCACCCCCCCCTCTCAGTTATCCCTGAAGTATTCTAACAATTGGTATCAGAGCCAAGTGCCTTGGAGAGAAATCCTAATAGCTTAAGGTAGATCAAGATGGCATAATTCAAAAAAGAGAGTCCTAAGTTCGATGGAGAGAAATATTTGGATTGGAAGAACAAAATGATAACACATCTACAATGTGTTGGCCTTGAGATATTTGAGATTGCTAGACAAGAAGTTGTAATTCCATCTCTGAAAGACCTTGCAAAGGACGATGCTACTAATAGACAAAAGGAAACATTTACCAATAATGCAATTGCCAAAGAAGCCCTAATCAGCGCCCTATCTGACAATGAATTTTCTGAGATCAAGAAGATTGACAAAGCATGTATCATATGGAAGTATTTAGAAGACATGTTTGAAGGAGATGTTCAAGCAAAGAATGCACGCAGAAAGACATGGAAGAAGAAATACAACAGTCTTGAGATGTTACCTGAAGAGAACATTAGAGCTTATAAT
>MU227674.1:1923743-1946482 GCA_018584345.1 Thuja plicata
AATCTATGATTGGAAAGCTTATTTATCTAACTCAATCAAGACCTAACATATCTAATGTAGTTGGCATTGTTGGAAGATTTGCAGCTGAACCCAAGCATAATCACCTAATGGCAATCAAGAGGATATTTAGATATCTTAAAGGAACTATAGACTATGGTTTATGGTATCCTAAATCAGAGAATACACAACTCCATGTGTATACTGATGTAGATTGGGTAGGTTGTATTAATGAAAGAAAGAGCACTTCAGGAGGAGTAGTATTTCTTGGAGAAAGGTTGGTATCTTGGACAAGCAAGAAGAAAAATTGTATTTCTCAGTCAACGACAGAGGCAGAATATGTTGCAGCAACACTGAACTGTACAATAATTGTTTGGATCAAACAGATGGTTAAAGACTTTGGTGATCAGGTTGAATATCCTATTGTTATTCATTGTGATAACACCGGTACTATTAACATGTCTAAGAACCCTGTGATGCACGCAAAGACAAAACACATAGAGATCAAGTACCATTTTTTGAGAGAAAAAGTTGCAGACAAGGAAGTGACATTGGACTATGTAAGCACAAAAGATCAGTTAGTAGACATTTTCATGAAGCCTTTAGCAAAGGATACTTTTGAGTATCTAAGGGAGAAATTGGGAGTCATTCCCTCTCCTAAGTCTGATTAGAGAAAACAACAAGTACATCAGTCCTGTGTGATTGATGAATGGTTGAATACTCTACTTCTAGAGTAGTACCTGTGCATAATGGTTTATGGTTCCCTTTGCCATTGATGTCAATGGGGGAGTATGTACTAAAAATAAGGAAAACAAGGAACACATACAAGGAGCTTATACTCTAGGGGAGTATACATATAAAACACAGTCCATGTAACTGCAGCAGTGTAGATGAATCCTTGATGAGGATATTGAGAAGATTGTAAAAAGAAAGAAGACACCATGAACATAAGTTGTTTTTATCATATGTTTCCATCAATGCCAAAGGGGGAGATTGTTGGAGATTTGATTATGAAAAATTGATTGATTGTATGTTTGTCATTGATGACAACATATAATACACAACAATACTTCTCTATGTACTTATCCATATGATGACATGAAGACTAGCATGGATAGATACATGTTGTTGACATTTTTACTATGCTATGTTCATACACGCAGACCCAGATATGAAGTTTCAGTAAAGATATGTAATTATGTTATTGACGATTATAGTTATGGAGGAATAATAGTTTAAGGCCGACGTATGTAACGTGTTGATCGAGTTGCACCTATCTTCAGGATATGCATGTGTATATTCATGATGAGTTATGAGTTGTTGATATTAATCTAAATGCACCCAACATATTTCAAGAATATTACAAAGTTATGGTTAAATTGATGAAGCTGACTTAGTGAAGTGACGCGTCTATTCAGTTAGTACTTGCACGGTTGTAATTATGCTTGCGCGCTTAGTAGAGCCGACAAGGATGTTATGAAGAGTTGTCTAATAGTTCCCATGATCTCATACTTGGAGTATGTAATTATAGAAGGTCATTTGTAATAAGAAGAGTTGCGAAAGATAGAGATTAGAAAAGCAGAGCAGAGTGTTAAAGTAGCAGAGCTATATTTATCATATGTTGATAATATAGATATTGAAGTTGAAGCTTTCATAATACAGATAAGATTGTTATAGTTCTTTACAAGAGGTTAAAGCATCAGTGCACAAAAGGAACTGATCAGATAAAGAAGTGTCATAAACAACAATTCACCTTGTTGATACAGTGTGTATCAAATAACCAGAAGGTTGTAGCCTTCACCTCTTGGACAGTGAGTCCTCCACCCATAACAGGGTTATTATAAAAGACTCCTAATAGGGTCTGACCCTTAACCAGGTCACTATACTACTGCATTGTAATGTACAACTCCTAACAGGGTTGAAAGATCTTTTAACAGGGATTACTATAAACAATATAGTTCTTTGTGGGTACTAATTCCCACCGGGGTTTTTACCATTTGGTTTCCTCGTAACCAAATTGATGTGTTGTGTAGTGTGTTATCTATATGTGCATTAAATTTGTATAAATCTGGATTAATAAGTTTAAGATAAAGATTTAATGTTGTTGATAATTGATTCACCCCCCCCTCTCAGTTATCCCTAAAGTATTCTAACACACCTACCTACCATGAAGCCTTGAAAAAATCTCTAGAAACTCTTTCCACTCCACCTCCTAATAAAGAGAACACCAATGCCTTCTTACAGTGCATGCATGCTACCCCAGGTCCTCCTGACATTGTATTTACTCAAAAGGATTTACCTTCTAAAGAAGTACAGAATCAATATGATGCTCTTATGGTTGTTGTTACTATCAATAAGAGTACCATTCGTAGGACCTTGATTGATAATGGATCTGGGCTTAATATTTGTAGAATGGACTTTCTCAAAGTGATTAAAGTTGATCTTTCAACTGTTCAACCTAATAATATCCCTATTCATGGATTTGACAATATCAAAAAGAAAAATTTGGGCATCATTACCTTACCTATCAAAGTAGGTCTGGTTATCCTAAATACTTCTTTCAATGTTATGCCTGGACCTCTTAATTATGACCTCCTTTTGGGTAGACCTTGGTTGCATGAGATGCATGCTATTCCTTCCACCCTTCATCGTAAAGTCAAGTTTATTCACAACAATAAGATATATACACTTCATGTGGATGATGTGCCAAATCCTTGTTTGAATATTCAAACCCACAATAATCCTATTCCTAATAGTAATCCTCCTGCCTCTAATGCTCTTCTTGGAGATGATTGGGGAACCTTCAATTTTAATCCTACCTTTATTGGAGAGTATAAAGTTTCTAATCTTGATTTTATGAAGCAACAAAGAGAGTTCGAACAATGAGTTTTTGTTTCTACTTCTAATGCCCTTCATATTAATTTTGTCACTGCTTCTATCCACTATGAATCTGCCAAACCTATTAGTAATTACACAGTGACTACTAAATTTCCATTGACTCCTTTCGATATGGCTTCTCCTTATGGTCTTGGTTATCATTTACTAGTTAAACAAGGATTCTATAGTCAAGGATGTGGTAAGCATAAACAAGGAATTCAAATGCCCTTACAGAATGGGGGGCATGAGCATTCTTATGGATTGGGATTTAATCCTCAACAAAACATCAATGTTACCAATATCTCAAATAACACTTCAAAACATGATGACCCTATAAAGAAATTTGACCAAGAAGTTCTTTTGCCTAAACTCCTTCATGCTAAGATGATTACTAGACCTAAATGCAAAAAGCAACGTAGTCCATACTTGAAGACTCTTCCTTTTTGTTTGTATCATAGATTTCATGATCACTCTACTAATGAATGCCAAGCTTTACATTATAAGATTAGGCAACTCATTGATAGTAAAATTATTTATTTAACATGTGGCAATGAGTTGTATTTCAATCCTGTTTTCTCTAAATAACATTTATGTTCCTATTATGGAACTCTACATTATGTAAACACTGTTAGCCTAATCCTTGGGGGCTCATTGTCTTGCATAGTGTTGTGAGAAATATAATAGGTCACCTTTCATCCTTGTTCCTACGCTTGGGGGGCAAGGATGCCATCCCCTTCTTTTCTGTCTTCCCAAGATCCAATTTTCCCTTGGTTAAGCAGTATCTATCTATTATGTGATATCCAATCATACATGAAAATTTGGGTTTTCATTGAGGATCTATGTCCTTGATTATAAACTATTTCTTTTTTTGACATTGGGTTTCCATGGTTGATAAATCTCTCACCTTGGAAACTGAATAATAGGCTATCCCTCACAAGGGTTACTTTTTCACTTCTTGCATGATATCTCTTTGCATTCATCCCTTCCATGGCCTCATGAGTTATGACCTTCTTGGCTTGGATTGAGTGTTGTCTATGGATATTGTCTTGATGTTGATGAAGGCTTTATCCTTGTTCTTTTCTTTCTTTAACATGTCAAAATAGTATGTACTTTTCCATCTTAAGGAGGGGGCATATATACAGCCTCCCTCGTCCTATATTATGCATTTTTGTTCTAACCTTTTATTTTGTAGCATGCTAGATCCTCTGAAGGTAACACACATAAGTTGCTAAATCCTAAAGAGATACACATTCAATTACAATTCAATATGCTAAATCCTTGGAAGGTAACGCACATAAGTTGCTAAATCCTGAAGAGATACGCATTTTACAAATGTATGCCATGGTGATATAGGGATCCATGGGTACTTCATAAAAGCCATCAGAAGACAAAATACATACACACACAAAGCTTCCAGAAGGTGCAAAAATTTATGGGGTGACTATCAAGTGCTTTCTTGGTGGGCCATCCTATCCTTTTTGTGGTTAACAGTGAGATGCACACATCTTACTGGGCATGGTAATCACACCCTCTCTCTTTTTATTTAACCGGTGATGTCTCTCTTATCATGATCTTAGGTTTGATAAAGAATTAAGTCTTTGGGGGCTTGAGGATCCCTTTTTCCCTTTTTATTTCAAAAATATTATCTATTCTTTATGATCTCGTTTACCAAGAGTTTGCATCGATTCCATACTCTTGCTAAAGTGGGGGCTAAATGTATCATCGGAAAATTGGAGCACTTCTATTTTGGACTGGTTTAGCCCTCCGAGTAAGTGGTTTGGGGTCATGTCAAGTGCCTTGAATGGGTCTCTGACTTGGATCTGGACTTCCTCCCTATTTTGCCCCATTTCCTACTTTTTCCAGCCTATTCTTGACACTCGGCCTGAACTCCAAACTGGGATTTTGGCCTCAGGGTCAAGGTCGACCTCAACCTTGACCTAGGTCAAGGATGACCATGACCTTGACCTAGGTCACAATCAACATTTTTTTGACTTTTGGTCCAAATCCTAGATTTCCAAGATTTTCAGATGTCGAGTTTTAGAAAAAATTAATTCCTGTTTCCGGGTCAGATGTTTCAGTCTTCGAAGCAATGATTCTTAAATTTTATTTAATATAGGTCAAATTCTATGAGTATAGGTCTAATGTGAATTTAATTCTCCTATGTAGGCCTCTCTAAAAGATTGTGCCCTAGATTTCTATAAAAGGAAGCCTTCTCCTCTCATTTTCTCTAAGAAATGATAAGACACTTGAAGCAAGCAATAATCCATTGAAGAAAGCATCTATGATCAAGAATTCAAGAATTTCTCAAGCACTCATTTTCATCAAGGAGATCCATTGGTGGCCATTGAAGGATTCAAGCTCCATGGAGTCCTCTTGTTGAATATTTCTCCATCCACATTCCTCCAAACTTCTTCTTCCAAGATCCATTCAAGATTGGTGTTGAAGATTTACAAGAAATTGATTGAAGACACCCTACATTATACATTCTACATTCTACATCCATTTGGTGCATCCATACTTGTGGGTTCAAAGATTCGAATCCTCCACAAGGACCTTTTACATGAGCAAGGTGAATTGTTTCATTTACTTTGTTTATTCCTACAATTTCAATTACATATTTGAGGTTAATTCCAAAACTGGGGTTTGACCAAGGCAAACCCCTCCCCCCCCCAAAAAAAACTATTTTTCTTGCAGGTACAAGTTCAGAAAAATAGATCAAGACGAAGATTCATATACCCTTTTTGGTAAACTTCCAGGATCCAAAAACAAAATTTCAGTCTGAGACTTTTTAGGTTGATTCTTCCCTAGGGCGCAATTAGAAATTCTAGTCAATGGTGACATTGAATTGAGGGTACAAATTGGAACTGTGTCAGAACGGAAAAATATTTCTGGGTTTTGTTTGTCTCTGCGTTTATGTTCCAGATCTAGTCTTGGATTTTCCAGAAACTTAGTGCAAACCCCCAAAAACAACATTCCTTGGATCTACAATATTTCAAGGTTAGTACTTTTCTATCATTCATTTCAATTCAAATCCTTAATCATTCTAAATCTATCACACATTTACATTCATTCACATACATTTTAAGAGGGAAACCTAGGATCTTCTTCTTTATTCTTATTTCCAATAGATTGATTCATTTATGCATTGATCCTTTTTGGGTTGATCAATTTGGATCCTTCCTTTGTACATTTGAGAATAAAAGGGAATATCTTATTTATCCCTCCACTCTAAACATTAAATGTAAGGTAATAAATGATTTGAGTATCAAAACACTCTTATTCCATAAAAAATATTTTCTTATCTTACAGTATTGACACCTTATGTAAAGGATTTTCTGATGAAATGAGAAAAGAGTTTGAAATGTCAATGATTGGAGAGATTAAGTTCTTTCTAGGTCTACAGATACAACAAATTACTGAAGGGATCTATATTAAAAAATTTAAGTATATCAAATAGATCCTCAAAACCTTTGTTATGGAAGATTCCAAACCTGTTGGAACACCTATGGTTACTAGATGTAAATTATCTAAAGAAGATGAGAGACACGAGGTGGATAATACTCTTTACCTATCCATGATTGGTAAATTGAAGTATGTTGTTCACAACAGACCTGATATAGCACACGCTATTGGGATTGTTGTAAGATTTTCTTCTAATCCAAAGGAAACACACATGCCTGCAGTAAAAACAAATTTTTAGATATTTGAATGGCACTAAAGAATTTGGTTTATTGTACAAGAAAGAAGGTGCTTTTGGTCTGCAAGTCTACACTGATGTAGATTGGGATGGAAACATTGATGACAAGAAAATTACTAGTGGAGGCACATTATTTCTAGGTGAAAGATTGGTTACATGGCTGAGCAAGAAGTAAATTTGGATTTCACAGTCTACTACCGAGGCATAATATGTTGCTGCTACTATGAATTGTGAAAATATAGTATGGATTAAACAATTACTTGAAGGTATGCAAGAAGAGATCAAAGATCAGATTACTATTTTTTGTGATAATAAAAGTGCTATTAATATATCAAAGGACCTAGTTATGCATTCAAAGACCAAGCACATTTCTATCAAGTATCACTACTTGAGAGAACAAGTTCAAGAGAATAATGTGAGATTGGAATATGTTAATTCAAAGGAACAATTGGCTGATATCTTTACAAAGCCACTATCTAAAGATTCTTTTGAGTATCTCAGAGGTAAATTAGGGGTTCTTCCCCTATTCAATATTCACTAAAGAGCATGAGGCACGCTACATAAATTCTATATTTCATTAGAATATCTATTATTGAATTGATATTAGTATGACACACTTTAGGAGTTTCTTAAATTTGTGAATATATTTTTGTATACAATATTTTATGAGTACATGTCAGGTATAATCCACAATTGGAACAAGTTTTTAGGAGTATGAATTTTTGGAATTGTTGTAAAAGAGGGATAGAATGAATTGATGACATTTATCCTTAAGGGAGATATTGATGAATTGTGATATAATGAATGAATTTCTACTATTTACTCATGAAGGAGAATCAGAATATATGCTATAAGAAAAATAAGATTTATACAAGAGGGAGATTCAAATTGAGAGATCAGAGATCAAAGTGGAAACATAAATATCAACTCAGAGGGAGTTCAGTTATGTATTTGAGTATTGCCATCATCAATTTCTATAAAACTGTTATAATGGTTTCCATACATGCCAAAGAGGGAGATTGTTAATCAATTAATGGAGTTCTGATGGAGATGATGAAGACCGAGTGATACTGAGTATCATGATTAAAGAAATTGTTAGATTAGTTTTTGTTTTGTCATTGATGTCAAGCAATTGAATAATTAATTTTTATTATGTTACAATATCTTAAGAGGAGAAGTTAAATGGGTGAAAAATATAGATTAGACGATGATGAAGTAATGTTGATATAGTTGTTTTCTACTATATATTTGGTGTTATCAAATCGGTACAATTGATTGATTAAGTCAAAAATTGCAAAGAGTTAAAGTTATGACTGAAAGAGTTACTTTACCGAGCTAGACATAGTGAGTCAGTATATAGAGTTATGTAATTTGGTCACAGTTACCGAAGATTGAGTGAAAGACAAGCACCGAGCACCAAAGATGAGTTAGACACCGAGTAGTGAATGAAGATAGTTACCAAGTTGCAAAGAAATTTTACCGAGTACATGATATTGATTGTAAATGACGATGAGATCAAATTTAATGTGAAGTGATGATGAGATGGATGAGGATAAGAATTAAATGAATTTTTTAAAAAATCTACGAATGTGAAAATTCAATGAGAAGATCAAGAGGTTAAACCTGATTATGTGAGTTATAAGAAAAAGTTCAAGTTCTAATATAAAAGTGAAGTGGTTTACCGAGTTGAGATTTATGAAGAAGATGATCGAATGACAGAGTGAAAATTATGGAAAATCTAATTAAGGAGATTAAGAGGAAAAATTATGTCTATACAAAGAATGAGAACAAATAGAGAAGATGAAGAAGCTGAAGAACAACATTTATTGAGCAGAACATAGAAATAAAGATTAAAGAATCTACAGTCTGAGAAAGAGATAAATGGAGTATGTGATGCCAGTATTCAATCGAGCTTAAAGGATTTGACACAAGAAAAGGTAGTTTCTATATTTATAGATCAGAGTTTTATTATTTCTTATTAGTATTTGTAATAGAGAAATCTCTTAACCGAGTGGATTTAACCATCCTATTTATAAATCTTAGAAGTAGGTGACATTCCAAAAGAGTGTTTAAAGACATCTAATAGGGCCAATCCTAACAGGGTGAAGATCCTAACATATCTAAGGTAAATCCCTAACAGGGTCACATTTAGCAAATGTGTTTGTAATATTTAATAGGATAAGTTCTTAACAAAGCATAATTGAGAAGGGTAAATTTTTATTGTGGGTCACAATTCCCACAGAGGTTTTTCCCAAATTGAGTTTCCTCATTAAATCTGATGTCAACTAAGTTAAATATGGTGTTAACTATGTTAATCTAATGTTAATGAGTTTGATTGATTGATCTACATATTTGAGATGTATGGTTGTTTCTAATTATTAAGTTGTTTAGTGAATCATTTATATTACTATATTTAGTTCTACCGAGTGAATCAATGAGTTTAGTTTTAGGTGTTTAGATTTGATTTTGTCTGATTCACCCCCTCTCAGTGGACCGAAACTATAAGGGATGAAGATTTACCTTGCATTGATCCAGGGTGAATGAAACTTATTTGGTCAAATTTGGAGAAGATGAAGACCCCCCATTCCATGTGGAATTATTTAAAAGATACCTTCAACATACATACTATTTGACTGGAAAAGTGTTAGGCACAAAATTTCCCAAGTCCATGTCTATTGTCCCAATGGTAGTTATTAGTGATGTACAAAGTCATAATGCTCGGTCATTTGATTATATTTCTTATATATTACGAACAATTGATCAAGGAATGAAGGCTATTTAAAGAAATCCTTATCAGATATATTTCAAGCATTAGTCCCTTCTCAGGCACACAGTGTTATATGTTGGTTAGGAAATTGGAATGTGGCCAAAAGAGCTCAAAATTGTGTAGAAGGATGATGAAGGACAATCAAGGATTGTACATTGATGGACATCAATTTGTGACATTAGATATGCTAATTCCAATTATGTATACTTTGAGGATTATTTTGTCAAAATAGTGCATAAATTATTGAATCACCCATGTGATTATTCATTGTCCCTAGATATCAAAAGGTTTCTAAGGCCCAATGATTATGATGAAAGGAAAAAGGTAAACCATAACTAGGGCGACTGGTACTTATTTATAGATTGTACAATGATTAGAGTGTATGGATTTGAAGGTACTCCATTCTTGCTCCTAGAAACTATGCAAAACATAGTTGCATATATGGAGATTGTTAGAAAAATTGACTACTCTAGTGTTATGAACCTCAGCTCACATGGAAATAAATCACTCATGTTTAGTACTCTCATTTTTGGAGATTTTGTTGTGATTTCCAGTGATGGATACAATCTTATCCTAGATAAAATGGCTCAATATAACATGGGGAAATGGGTGCGTAGAAAAGGATTTGATCATGAAGGTTTCAATATTTAGGTTAAGAAAGAGAATAATTTGAGTGGGTACATGCATGTGCCATTCACACTTGATGGTCTTATAAGGAATTTAGATGAGGAAGAGGTAGCTATGTCTATAGAAAATTACAATAGGGAGATGGAATATAAGATGAAGGAAACACACAAAGTTAAATTTTTATCTTCTTAAGCGAGGAATATTCCTAAGGAGATGAGCATAAGGTTAAGGAAGATTCTCCCAGGGATCAGTTTGACCAAATTATTAAAGCTAGAATTGAGGAATACCATCTTCCTTTGAAAAGGGAGGAAGTAGTGGGTGAAATATTTGGTACTGATGATGATGATTTAAGGCAAGTGGCTTGCAATGCCTTCATTTGTGATGATCAATTCATTCAATCTTATGAATTTAAGTCTTTCGTATAAATACAAAGGTAAATTGTTGAGAGAGTTAGTCATAGATGTCACACCTGCAAACAAAGATTAGTTGTTGAACAAACTCAAATTAGATGTTGATCATGAGATAAGTACCATGACCACAGAAAGGGGAAGGCAATTATTGCAACATTTAGGTATAATGACATTTCTAGGATGGGATCTAAGTGTTGCTTTAATTTTTTATAGTTTTATGCATAATGAGGATAAGCAACATAATTTAGTATAGGAGTTAATAAGATCTATACTGGATCAGGACATAATGATGATGAAAGATCTTTGTTGATATGGGCATCTTATCCCCCATACAAAAGGCCAAAAATCATTAACAATAAGAAGGCGTTAGACCATATGATGAGATTAAAAGTAGGGGACTTTGACCCCATAACCACTACAAATAAAGATCATATACAATAGTTGATAAAGGAAATATATATGTTCAAACTAACAAACGAGAGGTTACTTATTGAAAACACCTCAAAAGATACAATCAAAAAATCCCCCAAATAATTAATACACCAATCAGATGCTGCTCTCTTAGCAACATAAAGGGAGAGAGCCCAATGAAAGAGGAGTGAACAGATGGAAAGAGAAAATCAATAGTTGAATGCACAATTGAAAAAGAATAAATTTTAGATAGTCTCTGAGATAATCTAGAGAAGATTTGTTGTTACGATGACTTGGGTGTAGAGATTTTGGGTGGATCACATGAACAAATTCAATGCTATCTAGGAAAACAAATAACTGGATAAAAGGATAAAATAAAAGATGCAAAAATTTCAAAGTAAGAGGCCACCAAATGCCAACAACATCATAGATGCACACAAAATGATAAAGAAACACAATTATCTATATAAAGTTCTCAATTTGGAAATAAGTGAGTTTGAAGAAGTAGCTAGGTCAATCTTTCCTTCTCTTTTTAATGATGTGGGAGATCTTAAGAGCCAAGATGAGTGGGTTAAAGAATGTGAATCAATGCTTGTAGAAGCCTTGGAAGAAGTAAATGATGTAGATCTCGTGATGCTGACAAGTATTATATGCAGGATTATATTGATCATATCTCACAATTACACCTATGGCTAAAAAAAAATTTGTTGGCATATTTGATGCAGTGATGGTACATGAGTTTTGGAGATGTAAGGATAATATTTGATTACAGGATGATCATATATTATATTATCATTAATGTCAATTATTGACTTTGTGTTCTTAGTATGTTGTGAAGCATAGTTATGAAGAATTAAGGATTGCGGTGAGTTTAAGTGGTTGATATCTTTAGGGAAGACTTAGGTGTGTCTATGGATGACCAATGTATGACCGCTTCTCATTAAGTGATCATTTGAGTAATTTGTGATCAATTGAAGTCTAACAATGCAATTTCTAGAATAATTAATGACAAGTGATAGATTATTTGAATGCTTTGTCAAATATGTGTTGTATCTAGTGAAATAGTCATAGGATATGGTGGGGAAAAATATTTAAATGATACAATTGCAACCACAACTAATTTGGGTGTTCGGTGTGCAAGCTAGGCAATCGGTGAGAAGAGACAAAGTTGTTAACATGTTACATTAATTGTGTTCTTGAGTGACGAGTGATAAATCTTTGATCAATGATCAGTGTTAAATTTGTGGTAGGATCGATTGAGTTACTCATGATCTGGTAATGTGTCTTTGTGATTGGAAGTGATGATTTGGCATCACATTTATCGATGTTAGCGTGTGGAGAATATTCTTGAAGAAGCTCGTGTTTGGTCAAAACATTTTTAACTCCTTGACACTACATTCTATGTAAATCATTGTATTGGCCGATGCGGTCTTGGAAAAATGTTTTGTGCATTTAATTTTCTTATGTGGTGCATTTGATTAGAGTGGGATGCTTTGAAATTATAATTTAGGATTTGATTGAGGTGGTGGATTTAATAGTTCAATATATAATGGACGAAGTTGAAGGTTAAGGTGGTTGATCGCGTGTTGAAGAAGTGCAGTGTAAAGTGTGATTTGCGATCAATCCATGGAAGATTTAAGTATGTTATGAAGATATTGTGTGCTTTTGTGGATATGATTAAGAAGAGGTAGTTATGTTCTACATATCATTCTTTCTTTTGTTCTTTAACAATTGCAAGAGGTTAAATCCCTTAACAGGGTAGATCCTAACAAATCTTTTGTTGTAAATCCTCTAACAAGGTGACACTTTGTCAAGTGTTTAAAGTCCTCGAACAAGGCTACTCTTAATAGGGTAAAGGTCCTAACAAGCCTAAGGTAAATCCCTTAACTGGGTAGCACCTAACAGTGTTGTTGTAAACTTTGAACATGATTAATCTCCTCATAGGGCGTACTTCACAAGAGTACATCATTTAGTGGGTTCTAATCACCACCGTGGTTTTTTTCCCTATTGGGTTTCCATGAGATAAATATGCGTGTCAATTTTTTTTGATGGATTTGGATGCTTATCATTTTTGTTTTCTATTATTAAGGTTAATCTTGTGAATGATGGTTTAAGTTTGAAGATAGAAAAGTTTGTATTATTTGGTATATTACTAATTCTCCCCCCTCTTAGTAATCTAACCTTAGGATTAGCAATTGGTATCAAAGATTTGGTCCTCTATTGTGGTTTAGCTTAACTACTTGAGGTAAAGATATGAAAATGATAAGAAAGGAAGTTCCTAGATTCACAAGATAAAACTATTCAATATGGTGCGATTGGATAAATCTCTATTTGAAAGGTATGGGTGATCAGTATGGGGATCATGTGGTTAATAAATATATTGCCTCTTCAAGAACCTTGACTGCAGCTCAATTGAAGGAAAGGTTATAACATAATGCTACAATGGAAGATATTTCTAGTACTCTTTCTTATGTAGCGCATGTTGATATCAAAGACTTGGATACTGTTAATGTGATGTGGGAAGAGGTGAAAACCGTCTATGGTGGAGATCCATATGTGCAGAAAGAAAAGGATAATAGATTGAGAGGAAAGTATGATGATATGAGGATGCAATAAAATGAGAACTGTTGTCACTGAGGATTGCACCTGCAAGGCTAAGTATGAAACCTAGCGATCCTGTGAAACATGGGACTAATTTTAGGTTGTGGGTGACCTATAATAAAATTAGATCTCCAGATTAAGGGTTAGCTTCCCTTGAATCACCTAAAAATTAAAACAAAACTTAGAAGAGAAAAGGGGAGAGAAGAGCAATAACTTAAAAATGGGGTGATTCACCAGACTGAAAAGATCCATAGATTGCAAACAACTCACAATGTGCATTAAAGCATAACTTAGATTTCACAACTTTACCCTACTTATAATGCTGACCTTAGGAACAATAAGGTGTTGATTGCAGATAGGAAGGGAAATGAGTCCCACAACCTAAACTACTTGCAAATGCAGACAAATTAGGACTTTAGGAAATAAAATCTGTTACTGAACATTTAAATGAACAATACATCAAGTAAAGGATCAATCTTAATCACAATAAAATTGACAAAAAACTCATCAAATGACTTAGAAAAATCAATAGGAAAAAATGATTACTATTCTACATTTAACCAAAAGGAGCCAATGCACAATTTGCTTCTCCAAGAGCTACAAACATGCATATCTCAGAGTGAGATATGATGCAAGAACTACCTCTATCAAAAAATGTGAGAGGTATAAATTGCTAAGGGGTAGGAATCTACATCTCCAAGAAATCTGGAATCCCATGACTATCTCCACCAAATTTGGAACTGAAAGGAGAAAGAATTTCTAACAAAATATGCATTTTAGGTCCATGGGATATGCTGTTCAAATCTAGGTGACCTAACCTCCCCCTAAAGGTGGTGACATGGGGAGATTTTTTTTGAATAATGATTTAGAAATCCTCTTTCAAAATCAAACCTACTCCCCCCTAATCATGCATTGGGTAGGTAGTATTTGAACAAGGTGATTTATAAAATATCACTTGTCAAATATTTTACAATATAAAAGTGAATGATTTTACATTTAAAACATCCCATTTTTATTAAACAATGAACCCCAATAAAAATATTAATAGGAAACACACTATCAAATTACACTAATAATACCTAAGACTTAGGGGTATATGTTTACATTTCTAATATTTCCTTTATTAAAATGACTTTCTTGAATATATTTTCAATTTTTTAAAAATGAAAGTCTATATTTACTTTTATCCCCCTTTACTTAGGCAAAATTAAAAAAAACCTTTAACCATAGGTTATGAAATAATAATATAACCCACCCCACCTCTAAACATATGTTTATGAAATCATATTGTTTTAAAAACATGCCCACTTTACCATATGTTATGAAACCATATCCAAATCGGCTTTTTGCTTTTCATGCCACTTTTGCATTAAAGAGAACTCAAGCTTTATGCACTCCTAGCAGCACTTCGAATGGGAAAGATGCCAATGTTTTTTGGAGATGTTTCTATTTTGAATGAGCTTTCTTTGTGGATTGGGTTTGCAATGACAATATATGTAGCAAGGTAAGTGATTTATCTCCATTATTTTCATTTCATAACTTTGAATTTGCTGGTTGCATGATGTTGTGCTTTGAATCTCTGCATTTTATTCATCCCATAGAGCTCGAGCTGCATCTTCTCTTGTGGTTTCATGTGGATTAGATAGAGAATATTGAAGTTAATAACTTCAAATGATATGATCTATCTTCTTTGATTTCTGTTATGAACTTGAGGCCGTGGGTATAATGCTTCTTTTTTTTACTTGTGGTCAATGTTGCATCCATGTTCTTTGCCTTCTTTCTTGAGAACTATGCTTCCATGGCATTGTTTTGAAGATATATTGCTGCTGTTTTCTACATATGGAGATGTAGTTTTTAACTGAGATATTCTGTAGTTTTTAACTGAGACATGAATGTGCAAATGGTGTCTTTATCTTGAGATACATTTGCTGTTTTCATATTTATTTAGAGAGATACATATGCTGTTGTTTTTTTTGTTCTTTGCTGAGATCTACATGCAAATTCATCATACTAAAACATATGTTTTCTGTTTTGATATATGAAAATGTAGTCTTTGCTTGAGATTACACATGCAAATCCATATGCAAATGTTGTTTTTGATTTTGATGAGATATATATTGTTTCATTTTTCTGAGATATATATTGCAAATGGATCACACCTCTGTTATGTACAACATATGCTTGCTGTTTTTTATCTTTGCGGAGATATATATGAATCACTTCAAGCTTGCTGTTGCTGTCTTTGAGATTATAAACAATTTTATTCCCTCCACTATTTTGGGGAATCATTTTCATGGATGTTGAAGACATCATGCTGTTTCATTTCTATTTTTCTTGATCACTTCCAGAACTAGGGAATCATTGCTTATTTAATTGTTTATATGCATATGCATTACTATAATCATGGAAATTACTGCTTTATCTTTGCTCTTGAAGTGGCTCTGCCATTTGAGATGCATTCGGGAATCATTGTGATCTATTCCATTGAAGTTCTTGGATCATGCTTAATGCTGTTTTCATTCTTTAAACTGTTATGTAATCATTATTTCCAGCATTATGGTAAATATGAAAGTATGATTTCTATATTGCAAAGTTATGGCAAGGTGATGTACCTCCATTCTCTAAAATATTATGGCGTGGTGTTGTACCTCCATTCTTTGCTTTGATATCTCTTTGATGATGGGTGACAGATGCATGACATGCCCTCCATTTTGGTCCTTGACTGATATAGTGGTTTACCGAGTTGAGATTTATGAAGAAGATGATCAAACGACATAGTGAAAATGATGAAAAATCTAATTAAGGAGATTAAGAGGCAAAATTATGTCTATATAAAGAATGAGAACAAATAGAGAAGATAAAGAAGCTGAAGAACAACATTTACCGAGCAGAACATAGAAACAAAGATTGAAGAATCTACAGTCCGAGAAAGAGATAAATGGAGTATGTGATACTAGTATTCAATTAAGCATAAAGGATCTGACACAAGAAAAGGTAGTTTCTATAATTATAGATCAAAGTTTTACTATTTCTTATTAGTATTTGTAATAGAGAAATCTCTTAACCGAGTGGATTTAACCACCCTATTTATAAATCTTTGAAGTAGGTGACATTCCAAAAGAGTGTTTAAAGACCTCTAACAAGGCCACTTTTAACAGGGTGAATATCCTAACAGATCTAAGGTAAATCCCTATCAGGGGCACATTTAGCAAATGTGTTTGTAATCTTTAACATGATAAGTTTTTAACAGAGCATTCTTGAGAAGGGTACATTTTTATTGTGGGTCACAATTCCCACAGAGGTTTTTCTCAAATTGAGTTTTCTCGTTAAATATGGTGTCAATCGAGTTAAATCTGGTGTTAACTATGTTAATATGATGTTAATGAGTTTGAATGATTGATCTACATATTTGAGATGTATGGTTTTTTCAATTATTAAGTTGTTTGGCGAATTAGTTATTACTATATTTAGTTCTATCGAGTGAATCATCGAGTTTAGTTTTAAGTGTTTAGATTTGCCAAAATTATATCAGATTTTAGTTTGTGAAGATGAGAGGATATTTTATAGAGACAGTTGGGAAGAGACTGATGAACTACAACTAATTATATGTTTGAATTCATTTGTTGATATTCGACCAAGTTGCAGAAGTGATGATAAACATTATCAGTTAATTTATTGTCATTGATGTCAACTTATTTGCGTGTTATTATGATGGAAAATATTTGTTATGTATTGAATATCTAGAGCAAATAATGTTTATGTGGTTGGTAAAATGAAGAGTTTTGTATACACCGAGTGACAGTAATAACCGAGTAAAATGCAATGTATACCGAGCAACAGTGATAATCGAGTAAGGGATTACTGACAAAACATGGTTAATACTAAGACCTGGAAATTAATTCTAATTAAGGCCAACTTGGATACTGATATGGAAATTGATGATTTTGAGGTAAAAGATAAAGTTTTTTATTTGATTAAACGGTTATCAAAATTCAAGGAAGATCAGACGATAGAGATTGAAACATGTTTTTAACACAACTGCCGATGAAGGATCAAGCAAGAAAATGAACGATGAAGATTAAGTGGTAAGATCTAAAGGATAAAAACTAAATGATACATGATGTCTATATAAGAGACAAGAGATTCATTTCTGAATCGTGCAAGTATTGATAGAGGTTGAAGCATACATTCAAATTTGATGCATGACTGATCAAACTGGTTAAAGATAGAACCGATCATTTATGCAGACATCACTAAACAAACAGAAGAAAGAGGTTTACCGAGTAGAACAAGTATGATATGAATTGAAGTGAACAAATTGATCAAATGTATTATGTACTTAGAACAAATCTGAATATCTACAAATTATATTTGTATTTGAATCAAATCATTAATGTATCAGTTTAACCATTGTTATAGATAAATCTCTTAACCGAGTGGGATAGTGAATCCTTATTATAACATTCAGAGAATGTTGATTGTTTTCTTGTTGAACCCATAGTGAATTCCTGGTCAAGAGAGAATTGTTAGTTTTAAATACTCTTACAAGGTGATCACATTTAACAGTGTGCATTGTAACCTTTAACATGGTTGGCTCCTCACTGAGCTCACTTCAGAAGAGTGAAAATATTTTGGGTTACCGGTCCTAGGTGGTTTTTCCCTTAGCATGGTTTTCACGTTAAAAATCTGTGTCAATGTGTATAAATGTTATGGTTTGTTATTTTACTTTACACTTTATTTTATTGACCTAGATTGGTAATCACAATAAATTACAATCGATAAACACTATTGATGAAAGTTTAAGTAAACATAAAACATTTTCATCGAGATGAGTTTTATATGATTGAATTTTTTTTGTTATACATTTGAAGGAATTTGGGACTGTAGGATAATTTTTGTGAGGGCACTGAGTCTAACTGATTCACCCCCCTCTCAGTTATTCTAACAATTGGTATCAGAGCTATCAATTCTTAACAACAATGCTTAGAAGAAAGTTTTCAAGGACTTGAGCTAAAGATCACAAGATGTATAAGAGAGATGCACCTAAGATGAACAAGGATAACTTCCAGACATAGAAAAACATGTTAGTAATAACTAAGAGGGGTGGGGGGGTGAATCAGTGGCCTCAAAAATTTACCCTTTAATCACTAACCACCAATCAAATAAACCTTAGATTATTAAGTACCTACAAGATGCATGCCATGAAATACTTATACTGATTAACTGTCTATCAGTTTTCCTTGTCTGTCCTTATTCTCTTTGATTACCGATATGCAGTATAACTATTAACCGAAATACAGTAAATAAGTAGAGTATACCGATATATCTAGAAATGCATATGTGAAATGTAAAATAGTAAAGTAATAAACCATACATACATAACACTTGGATTTTAATGTGGAAACCCTATTGAGGGAAAAAACCACTGGGACCGGTACCCCAATTTTTCACTCTTCTGAAGTGAGCCCTGTTAAGAGCCAACCCTATTAAAGGTTACAAACACACTATTAGGTGTGACCTTGTTATAGGATTTTATACATATAGGCTGTCACTTAGTATCGGGCAACTCAGTTTTCTACCATACTTGAATCAACCTCTTTCTTAGACTATCAATAGGCTTTAGGAAAATCTAGTGCTACTTTCATGAATCAACCTTTTTGGCACTCCTTGGGATGTACCTCAATATATAGAAGATTGTTAAGTCCTTCTCTGTCAAGAGAATTGATGCTTCAATGGTTAAACTGAAACAAAATCACCTATTTCTAATGCAACTTGAATTGCATATTTTTAGATCTATTTAAGTACATTACCTCTCTGATCAATATATCAATTCAATTCTTTGTGCTCCACACTTTCTGCTCTGTGATGCTGTACTCACTATTTTTTGATGTTTGCAAAATTCTTTAGCTCTCCCTTAGCTTGATTGATCATGACTGTATGAATTTATCCTTCATCAGTTTCTCTTCAACATCCTCTTTCGATTCACCCCCCTTCCATGTATGTTTGGAATGAATAATGCTTGTCTCTTATATAGACATGATATTCCTTAATTCTTGATTCTTGAATCTTGGCATGAAAAAAAATCCAGCCAATCTGATTTAAAGCATAACTCCTGATTTATCTTGTAGTTAGCTTCTTGCCAACTGTACAAATCTTCTTTAAATCAATCACTTAACTCTGGTCGAATAAAATAATGAAAAAAACTAGTTAAGTCTATGTTTAGCTCTTGCCAGCTAGATATTTTGTCATTTTATGAACTCTCTGTTCTATCGGTCAACTCTTCAGTTAGTCGTTGGTTACAACTGCCAGTTCCGTTGGTGTGACTCCAGTTATCTTTGGGATCTCCATCTATCGGGCATCATTGGATTTTTACTTGTTGGGTAACTCTATTTTCAGCTCGTCAGGCAACTTGTATTTTTCTTCGTCGAGCAACACTGTCTTCAGCTCATCGGGTATCACTGTGACTTTTCTTATTTGGTTTTACCGATGGTGTGCACTCCATCGGTGTCGTCTATCACTTAGTGAATACTTGACTTTTATGCATTTCTGAAAGCATAACCTTTGTTCCATTGATTCTCTGAAGTCTTTGGCATTATGTACATGACTGTACAGATTATATCAAGTTGACATCAATAAAAATATAAACCACTAACTAATTTTAATGCCTTGCATTATCTTCAACTTAGCATTATCAAACACTCAATCAATTATATGTCATCAATCTCTCCTTTTGGCATTGATGTCAACAAAACTTATATTATCACACTATACTATTTCTAATACAATATGAAATACAATTGTTGAGATTCATCAAACTACCAATCTTTGTTTGATAACCGATAAATGTCTGAACTTCAGTAAGCTTTGTTTTAGCTTAGATTTAATTCTAGCAGTTTTCTATTTTTTGATGTGTTGAATCTCCTCTGGTGTCAATTTCTCTCCTTCTGACTGTTCTTCTTCTTTGATGTCTTGTCCTCTTTTCAACAACTTTCTCTTTATGTAATCTTTCATACAATTTTCTCTCCCTATTGGAGTGATCTGATAATGGATAATCTCTCTTTCTTTTCTTAGAAGAATGTGATAATATGGATAATCTCTCTCCCTTTGACAACAATACCAATCAAATATTGAAACAGTGTCTGTTGCCAATTATTTCAAATATCTAACATTCATGTCAAATAATCATTTTCCTTTTATCCATAATATATTTCTTGAATTTCCCTTATCCATTAGCAATACAACATTATGATCTGGTGCTTGGTTATGATATATACCTGTTTGTATATAGATGTAGCTTTAAAGTTCTTCTCTTTGCTGACATCAACATTACTGATATTCTGATTATATATAGGTTGATGCAGCCTTCAATCTTTTACTGACTGGTAGACAAGGGTTTGACCCCTAGTCTCTTTCTCAGGTACACAAATGTATCTTTGGGCAGTGGCTTGGTGAAGATATCAACCAATTTTTTTTTTGATTGCACATACTCAAGTGTCACTTCTTTCTCTTGAACTTGTTCTCTCAAATAATGATACTTGATTGCAATGTGTTTAGTCTTTGCATGCATGACTGGATTCTTAGAAAATTTTATTGCACTGGTGTTATCACAATAGATTTTCACTAGTTCTAAGATCTTCATATGCATGCCTTCCAACAGTTGTTTGATCCATGCAATATTTGAGCAATTTGCAGCAGCAACAACATACTCTTCTTCTACAGTAGACTAAGAGATGCATCCTTGCTTCTTACTGATCCATGTGACAAGTCTGTCACCCATAATGAATGCTCCTCTAGTTGTGCTCTTTCGGTCATCAAGATTTCCAGCCCAATCAGCATCGGTAAACACCTTTAGTTCAAATTTTCCTTCTCTTCTATACCATAAGCCGAATTCCTTAGTATTCTTCAGATATCTTCAGATTCTTTTCACAACAGTCATATGTGATTTCTTGGGGTTAGCAGAAAATCTAGCAACAATTCCTACTACATGTGCAATATCTGGTCTAGTGTGTACAACATACATGAGTTTTCCAATCATTGATCTGTACAAAGTCTGATTTACCTCTATTGTCTTTTCTTCCTTTGTTAACTTTCATCTAGTAGCCATTGGTGTTCCAACTGGTTTAGATTCTTCCATCTTGAATATCTTTAGGACCTCTTTGATGTACTTGGACTATGTAATGAAAATACCTTTAGTTTTTTGAATGATCTATAGACCAAGAAAGAAATTGATCTCTCAAAACATAGACATCTTGAATTCTTTTCTCATCTCATCAGAAAATGATTTGCATAACATATCATTGCCTCCAAATATGATGTCATCAACAAATATTTCAGCAATCAAAGTGTTAGCATCAGTATATTATTTTAAGTAAAGATTGATGTTTTCACTAGTCCTTATGAATCTAATACCTATTAGATAGGAATGAAGTCATTCATACCAGGCTCTTGGAGCTTGTTTTAATCCATACAAGGCTTTGTGAAGTCTACATACCATGTTCCTCTTGTCTGGATCTACAAACCCTTCTGGTTGCTCAATGTATACCTCTTCTTCAAGTATTCCATTTAGGAATACTGAATTGACATCCATTTGATATACTTTGAATCCTTTGTATGTAGCATAAGCAATTAGTATTCTCACTCCTTCTAGCCTAGAAATAGGTTCAAAGGTCTCTCCATAGTCTATACCTTCCTCTTGTGCATACCCTTTGCATACTAGTCTTGCTTTATTCCTTGTGACTTCTCCATTCTCATTCAGCTTATTCCTGAATATCCATTTTGTATTGATGACATTCTTGTCATCTGGTCTTGGCACAAGTGACCATATTTTGTTCTTCTCAATCTGCACAATCTCATCATTCATAGCACATCCATTCCTCATTATCTAGTGCAACATTGACAGATTTTGGCTCAAACTCACAAATTAAGCAACTTGAGTTTAAAGACTTACTTCTTGTTCTTGTACCAACTTTCTTATCTCCTATGATCTAGACCTCTGGATGGTTCTTCCTTACATATCTTACAAGTATAGGTACAATCCTTTATATATTAGCTTGATCATTATTTTGTTCTTCATTCTATTCTTCATCACCTTGCACATTTTCTTGATCATTATCCTGACCATCGATATTTGTAGTCTGATGCTCTGGAGCAGTGATTTGTAGTTCAGGTGCTCTACATTGTTGGTAGGGAAAAGTGTCAGGTTCCTCGTTATAAGTGAACTTATTGTAGTCCTCTAGTTCTTTAGTGCTTTCTTGTTCATTCTTCTCTGCAAATTCATCTATCTTTACATTTGCACTTTCAATAATTTTGTTAGAGGCTTTGTTTAGAAATTTGTAAGCCTTGCTCTTGGTAG
>MU227674.1:1959214-1984005 GCA_018584345.1 Thuja plicata
CTTCACAAAACTGGATAAAATCAAAAGGTGCTTTATCCTTACCCGTTTGAGAATTTGAGGCTCCTTGATCAGCATGGGCATTGCTCGTGGAAGGAACAGAGTCACCTTTGAGAGGTTGGCTCGAAGATTGGTTCTTCAACTTTTGTCCCCGGGTGATTACTTGATACAAAGTCCTGTCAATGGTAGCATAGCATTCACCTTTGATTTTAGAGTCAGATTTATACTCCACAAATAAATTTCTGGAGTCTCCATTGGAGTATGTATCCAAATCTGCACAAGGAGCTGCTAAAGTCAGCTTATTGGTGGCTAACAACTGCATCACACGGATAGTCTCTGGGCAGTTCTCACCGTCATGATCTGTAGTCAAATGAAACATGCACATGTTCCCTTTCTTGGGTGCTGCCTCGATCTGCAATCTCGGCTGGGTGCCTATAAGCTACATGAACTTATTGTCTGCACCTCTTCCTGACACATTCTAAAAATTCCGCTGATAAGAGTTATTGAAACCCGGTAATTGCTTCTTCATCACGACCAACTCATTTAACAACTTCTGAAGCATCTCATTAGATGACATAGTATTGCTGGAGCTTCCCTTGGTTTGAATCTCCCTTTTCCACTTTCCCGCGGAGATCAAGTCATCTTCGCACTCAATGGCTCTTCTTTGTGTGTCTGCTAGATCAGCAGGGCGTGCCCGTCTTAAGTCATAATTTACATCCGGAGGCATCGCATTATGAAGAACATTTTGAGATTACCGGCAGTAGGCCTAGCAATAGCAGGGATTCTACTGGTAATTTTGTTGAAACTGGTTACAAAATCCCTCATACTCATGTGAGGTTGCTTCTTGATGGATGCCAGTTGCGTTAACAGAGCATGCTCATCTTCTGCAGTCTTAAATCGGGCTTCGAACGTCGTTCTCATCATGTTCCAGCTAGTGATAGAGCCATCATCCAGATGGTAGAACCAATCTGCGGCACTCTTTGTTAGAGTCTCAATGAATAATATTACAGCAACGTCCTCATGTGCCACCCCCAAGATGTTAGTGGCTGCAAAGAATGCTTTAATATGTTCATCTGGAGTGACCTATCTGTCACCACAAAACTTAGGGAAACTCTTTCTCAACCCTGCAGGAAGCGGATGATAAGCCGCTAAAGCTAAAGGTCCAATTGCTGTAGCCCATGGAGTAGCCATGACAGCCCTTGCACTATATGGTGGAAAATTAACAACCGAGGGAGTATTGATACCGTGAAGAGTCAATACCTGGCAAGTGCTTTGTGAAGTAATTTGATTCCTAACAGGGGAAGTCGGTCTACTCTGACTCTTCTTTTATCCTCTTCTTTTAGGAACCTCTAGGATGGTAAAAGAAATCTCTTCTAGCTTGTCAAACGTAGGATCTCGCCCACCCTGCTCTCTGGTACTCCTGAGGAACTTTGTGCGTTCCAGGGTGCTGATAAGAGTTTACTGCTGGGCTTCTCTTCGTGCTTGTCTTTCTGATCTCTGGATATTCCTCTTTTGAATAGATCTTTCTAAAGCTTTCGCCCTTCTTTCTTCTTCCTCTAATACCTGGCTCATGTTTCTATAATGCTCAGCGTTCCTCCTATACCTCCAAACAAATGTATTGAGAGACGAGCTTATGTCTTCTTGATCGTCTTGAAAACCAAGGTTTGGTTGGAGCACTAAAAAGATATTCTCATGAGGGAGTACCATTTTTCCTCATGATACCATGTACTGATCTAGAGACTATTCAAGTCCCCAGCGGAGTTGCCAAAAATCTGTTGGTAAACAGATTTGTCCTTTCTTACTTCGTAGGAATATGACTCTTAATGCCCAAATTATGAACAATATCTGATTACAACAGTTGAAAATCCGTTCTCTGATTACTGGCTTTTCTCTGAATTGGTAGGTACAGCTCCCTTTTGGAATGATATGCAATGAATTATGTCTTGATCCTAAAACTAACACAGGGTATGCTCTTAACTCGAGAGTAGAAGAGGCAAACCGAATTAAGCCTAAACAAAACTTAATCCTGGCAAGGAGAGCTTTCTAATCTATAAACCAAGCCATAGAACTCACACATCTTATGAATTCATACACTCAGCACTAACTAATCTATAGCAACTACTAACAGAGAGATAAATGAAATGATGAAAAATTCTAATGAATCCTTCTCCAAATATCCCACAGCACATCCTACTGAGGCTCATTCACATCCTCAAAACAGAGGAATGAAACATCTTTTCCTTCCTACTGCAATTCAGATTAAGAAAAAGAATCATATCATTAACAACTTCTATCTAGCTCTTCCCTGAATATCCCACAACACATCCTACTGAGGTTTATTCACATCCTCGCCACAAAAGAATGAAACATCCTTTCTTTCTTAATGTAACTTAGACTAAGAGAAAGAACCGTCTAACTAACTGGAACAAAAAATAATTGACATAAAACACCCTCAATTGTCTCTGCAACATCAAGTATTCCACACCAAAAATTTTCCGACCTTTCATTAATCTTTCAACTTCATACATATAGAGCCAAGGGATAACCATTACAAAGGAAGTTTAATCGGTTCATCTCCCTCTAAATGACAGATGGCAAGAAACCACTTCTGTCGCCAACTAATTACAAGGGAAAGGGAAAGGAAAATAAGAGGGGAAGTTAAATCATTTGGCCTCCTTTCCCTTTTCCATCTTTGTCCGATAAGCTTTGGCAGCTCTTCCATGGCCATGTGTATGTGCCCGCTTAGCTTTTGCAGTTTTGTAGCTCTGTTCATGCCACTTGCAGAAGCATCAATCAAACTATCTAAGGACTTAGAGAAATTCTCTTTCATCTATATGATCATCTTCAAGAGGGCACCGCATTCGTCACTCTTTGCTCTTTCTTCTTACTTTTCCGTTCTCTGTGTTCTTGCGGAAAATTAGAAACGGGGTGCTCCACTTAGAGAAAATCCGCCTAATATAACATTGGGTGCGTTTCTTTGCTTGCGGAAAATTACTCTACGGGTGAAAACTCCGCTTGCGGAGAAAGCAATTTTCAGTTCTCTGCAAATACCTTATTTTAATTTCTGAGTCAACATTTAAACATTTCTCTCTTACCTGGAAAATTGAAAAAGTGCTTTGAAAACCCATTGTGGGGTCCACCATAGCGCTCCTTCTTCTTTTCTGCTTTTGCAAAAAATTACCTTCTTACGTAGAATTCCGCCACGGAGAAGCTGAATTCTAATTCTCTGCTTTGAGTCTTTCTTGATTCAGCGCTCCTTCTTCTTTTCTGCCTTTGCGGAAAATTACCTTCTTAGGTAGAATTCCGCCACGGAGAAGCTGAAACTTAAAATCCTGCCAGGCTGTATCTTCCTTATTTCAACACCAAATTGGATGCAGTTTTCACCAATACGATCGTATGACATCAAAGAATTGATCCATGCCTTCAAAAAGTGAAAACTATCAACTTTTATGAATTGTGGAAAATGCATGGAATGAGTATGAATTCGGCTCTACTATACATACAGAACAGTCTTTAATTTTTGCCTATCCACACCCGATTGTAGTCATTATACATACGCTCATTATTGAAATGGGAATCAATTCCACTTTTCGGCCATCTTAACTCATCAACAGGCTGTTCATGACTTCGTAAAACTGTTCCTCGATCCATACATTGGGCACCTGATTCCCTGATCAAGACCAGCAACACGGTACTGTGGTGAAGTTTGACACATGTTCGAAAGCCAGAAATGTAACATATGTGAGATCTGTTTGATGCACTGAGATCATGAAGACATGAAGCTTCGATCTATGCTTTGATACAATGAAAAGCATCACTCTTTTCAAACTGTTACAAACTTCAAATATCATAGCCGACATGCCTCTGGAGCACCCAAAATGTGAATTCCCATTCTGAGCATCTGATGTATTTTCACGCTACACTTTCAACATATGAAATGTTCTTTAGAAGATTTTAAAAAGACCCAGATGAATAGAATTCAAAAAGAACTTGGAATCGCCAAGATATAGACTGGTGGGTTTTGGGAAAACAAGTGCGCCATTGCAATGGAGTAGTCACTAGCCGTATTTCTGCATGTCAAATTTAATTGCATGAGTCTTCTTTTAACTTAAAGCACATGTTTTATTTGATCTCTTAAAACAATAATATTCCTTTTAATAAATCGGGCCCACCTTATTATAAATAAGCTTGCGGAAAATCACTGGAGAGGTGCGAAACCCGCACAGTGCAAAGTTCTTCTTTGCGGAAAATCACCTGAGAGGTGTGAAAGCCGCAATGGAGTAGCCAAAATTGAGAAACCCGCCATCTTATAACTTCCTCATTTTAGCACCAAATTGCACGTTGTTTTCACTGTTGGGATCGTGAAGACTTAAAGAATCGATCCATGCCAGTCTTCAATTTGCACCTAGCCCGATATATTCAACTGCAAACTTTATTTCTCTACCACAAATGGATTGTTCACACTATGATATGAAGTAGAATCCTGACTGATTCAATGCTGATTCTATTATTACTTCCGTTACATGAAGAATCTTTCTTAGTTCTTTTGAATGTCTGAAACTTATGACTCCCAAACATCATTCCATCTTCTGAAAAGATCATCCATTGGAACACATTATCCTTGCCGGGTTGGGATCTATAACCTACCCAAAATGAAAAGACTTTTAGATAACCCATTTGGCTTAAAGAAGGAAAGGCAGTGGCAGGGAAACCCAACAAGAACTTCCTACCTAAGGAAGACCTAGACCTAGACTCAAACAAGACTAGACCTGACTATGACTTCAAAATCCTCCACTTTGACAGCATGGGTACAGGATGAAAAGTGGGACAACAATTTTGAGTGTTTCACAATTAAATAAAATAGGTCATCGAGTTGCATTTGAGAATAGAAAAGCCAAAATCTATGATGGAAAAGGAAAATTGATCGGTACTGGTGAACAATCTAAAGGTAACTTATTCTATCTTGACACAACTAAAACTACTTGTTTATTGGAAAAGAATGAAGATATATGGCTATGACATAAAATAATTTGTCATGTAAATTTTGACAACATGGTTAAGATTAGTAGAAAATTTTTTTTTAGAGGCTTACCGAGTTTATCTAAACCAAACCATGTTATGTGCAAAAATTGTCAAATGGGAAAGATGTCAAAATCTAGTTTGAAGAGAAAGAATTTATCATCTAATGGCATTTTGGAGTTAGTTCATACAAACCTATGTGGACCAATGAGAAAACAAAGCTATTACAGAGATAGATATTTTATTTTATTTGTTGATGACTATTCTAGGATGATGATTATCATGTTCATAAAAGTAAAATTTGAAGCATTTAAGATGTTTAAGTGGTATAAAGCTAAAGTGGAAAAATAAAATGATAGAGATCTGAAGTGTTTAAGATCTGATAGAGGAGGTGAATTTATTTCTGATGAGTTCACTAACTTTTGTAATGAGTATGAATTCAAAAGATAGGTTTCTACACTGAGGACACCACAACAAAATGGGATTACTGAAATAATGAATAGATCAATTGTTGATTGTGCCAGGACATCGATGATTGAGAAGGACTTTCACAAACATACTAGAGAGAAGCAATAATCACAACAATTTACACACTTAACTGACTACAACTAAACAAAGATTCAAACAAAACACCTTATGATCTATGGTACGGGTATACACCGAATGTAAGTTATTTTAGAATATTTGGTAGTAGGTTTTATATTCTGAAAGATGAGAGAAATGGTAAATTTGATTTGAAAAGTGATGAAGGAATATTTATTGGATATTCTACTAAGAGTAAAGCTTAAAAATGTTTGAACAAGAAAACTAAAAAATTCATTGAGAGTGAAAATATGAAAGTTGATGAATTTGCTGAGCTAAATAATGAGGAAAACATGAGAGAGCCTGAAGATTACAGTGAATTTGTTTACTAGGAAGAAATTGATACTTGTTAGAATAACTGAGAGGGGGCGGTGAATCAGTGGCCTTAAAAATAATTTCAAAAATCCAACCAAAACTTATATCTCAAATATAATATTCTCTAGATATCTTTCAGTCCATCAATATGTATGCCTTAAATAGATTTATCAAATATAACCTGCTCGGTAAGATATACTGTTTATCTTTTCTAGACTTTACTGAATGGCAGTAAATAAACTTAGTGTTAACCGACCAATCCAATTTCAATAATGTGTAAAGAAAAATATCAATGCAAAAAACCATATACACATTTGACACATAGATTTTAACGTGGAAACTCTTTTAAGGGAAAAACCACTTGGGACCGGTAACCCAAAATTTTCACTCTTCTGAAGTGAGCTCAGTGAAGAGCCAACCCTGTTAAAGGTTACAAACAAACTGTTAAGTGTGACCTTGTTAGATGATTTAAAACTAACAGTTTGTCTTTTGACCTAGCATTCACTATGATGTCAACAAGAATTTTTTTTGATACTCTTGAGTATCTCAATACAGGGTGATCCCAAAATAGTGGGTTACACTTTTTTGCCTAAACGAACATTGAAGTCTACATTTTGAAAAAAACTTTCAGATTCAGATGCATATTGTTGTTAAACTGTTTGAAATCAGAAGATGAAGTAAAATAGAGTCTTTTAGATTTTTATATCTAGATTCTAAATACATACATACATACATACATACATACATACATACATACATATATATATATTTTGAATTGATTTGAATGATTTTTTTTCTCCCACTAAAACTGCTATGTTGCTGAAAATGTCATTTTCAAAAAGTTACATCGACTTCATATAGCATAATTTTTTTTCTAAAATAGATATTGATGCACTTACTTTGAATTTGGTTTTGTAATATCCATACGGAGGGAATGCAATTGGTTTGACAACATTATCATGATTATTGCATATTTTATGAACGTTTGAAGTAGAGTAAATCATAATTTTGACATACGTTGACTGCATAACTTATAACTTGTTGTGTATTTATCGAAATTAAGTTTTTTTTGATATAAAGTAGACTCAAATCCGGAGGGCACTATTATTTTTCAATTTTTTTTCTCTTTTCTACTATTTTTCATTGAACATCAAAATTGGAGGTTTATATTGGATAAAAAACCTACATTCAATGCACGTCAAAACACATAGACCTAAATAATTCAAAAGTTGTCTAATTTATATTCATTAGAAAGCTCCTTCAGAGTACTTGTGTACTGCATAAGGACATCTCTCTATTCTTCCATTTGAGCACCATGCATGAGCCCCGAAGCTATGAAAACTGAAGATTTCTGTTAGCCTCTGCAAATGGCCTCTAATCAGAGGGTTTCGATAGAAACTACTTTTGATAGAAAGTAGTTTCAATAAAAAATAATTAGTTTCAATCAAAAATACTTTCTATCGAAATTAATTGAGTGAAATTTCCATATTTAAGGACTTTCAATAGAAATTAATTTTGATAGAAAGTACTTTCTATCGAAAGTCCCTACTTTCTATCAAAAGTACTTTCTAAATCTGCCTGCCTCATGAATTTGAGGAGGAATTTATTCCTCCAAAAAAGTGTAACCCACTATTGTGGGTTCACCCTACATTAAGGACTGTTAAATCCCATTCGGTTAAGAGATTTTCTGAATCAATGGTTAAAATGATATAGTAAATGATCTGTTCAATAATAAAAATTTAACTTGTAGATTTTTAGATCTATTGTTAGTCCAATAATACCTCTCTGATCAATGTTCACTTCAGTTCCTTTGCTTTCTTTTCTTTCTTCCTTTGCCTAGGTGAATGCTCTGTCCTTTGTTTCTCGGTTGTCTACAGAGTTTATTGGCTCTATCCTTTAGCATGTATAATCAAATATATATGAAGAATTCAATCTTCACCAAAATATATTCATCATTCCTCTTTTTTCATAATGAATTCCTTGTCTCTTTATATAGACATGATTAGCCGCTCAATCTTCCTTATTTTTGTCATAGATCACTTCTTGATCCGTAAAAATTTCCATTCTTGCTTTATCCTGTAAAGATCTGCTTTAGTTTTAGTCCGTAGATCTCTCCTTGATAACTACACTTTAAATCTCTTCCATGCTTTAGTTTAAATGATTGTTAAGAATAAAGCAATCAATAAATCAATCTCTAAATATAGCTCTTTCCAGCTAAGTAGTTTTTATTGTTCTTGAACTTCAGTTTTTCTTGGTCATCAACTATAGTTATGCTCAGTAGCAACTTCAGTTACGCTCGGTAACAACTCCAGTTATGCTTGGTAGCAACTCTAGTTATGCTCGGTAACAACTTCAATTTACTGCGATGCTCGGTATACACTACAAACTGCTTGGTGACATTTTCTCAGTAACGCTTTCTCGGTTACTAATTTGCTTAGTTTATACTGTCCATCGCTATCTGTTAGTGTTTATTGTCACTCACAATATTCTGTCACTTAGTGTATATAGTTTTTTTTTTAATGTTTTACCGTTATCATAAACCTTGTTTCTTCAGTTCTTCAAGGTTATGACCAATATGTGTATGAATAAAAATACTATATCAAGTTGACATCAATGACAATATAATACATTAACTGATTTAATTTCTTGCATTCTCTTTTGCTTCTCGGTGATCATCAACTTATCATCTTCAAACATTCAATTAGTTATAGTTCATCAATATCTCCCTTTGGCATTGATGGCAAAACAATATGAAATATTCCATAACATACCAAACTTGTTGTTCTATAAGAAATTCAAATATTTGAATCTCGGTAAGCTCTTGTAGCTCATATTTTATTCTTGATGTGTGCTCTCCCTTTCTTCATTCCCTTCAATGGATAGGTGTAGCAATTCTATTTTCTGATTATGTCTCTCCCTTTCTTATAGAATCTCTTCTCCCTTTTCTGGATAGATATGTAGTGTTAATTCTTTCCAATTCTCTCCCTTTTTTAGGGTTATTGAATCTTTGAATATCTCTCTCCCTTTGGATTGTAGAAGCTCTTCTCCCTAATTTATATTTCATTTATTCTTCCTCTCCCTTTGAGATTAATGCCAAAATAAATTTCAGCTATGTAGTAGCCAACAATATCTCTAGTGTTCTATGTAAATAAGTACCTCTAGTGTACTGATATATCATTGTAGTCCATAATTCAGCTTGCATCAACATGATTGATCTTCTGATAATGTGTAGGATGATGCAACCGCCAAGTAAGCTTAGTGACCAGTAGACAAGGGCCGAACCCCTAGTCTATTCCCCAGGTACTCAAAAGTATCTTTTGGCAATGGTTTTGTGAATATGTCTCCTACCTATTCTTTGGATTGTACATATACCAGTATCACCTATTTTTCTTGTACTTGTTCCCTCAAGTAATGATATTTAATAGCTATGTGCTTTGTCTTAGCATGCATTAGAGGGTTCTTTGAAATGTTGATAGCACTAGTATTATCACAATAGATAATAATTGGGTCAAGAATTTCTTCATTCATACCTTTTAACAATGGCTTGGTCCATACAAAGTTAGAGCAGTTTGTAGCAGAAAAAACATATTCTACTTCTGCAGTTGATTGAGATATGCATCCTTTATTTTTAGTTATCCATATAACAAGTCTGTCACCCATAAAGAATTCTCCTCCCATTGTTCTCTTTCTATCATCTAAGTTTCCAGCCCAATAAGTATCAGTATAAAATTGTAGTTCAAATTTGTCTTCTTTATTGTACCAAAAACCATAGTCTTCAGTATTCTTCAGATATCTCAAAATTCTTTTGACAATAGTCATGCATGATTCCTTAGGATTAGCAGGGAATCTTGCAACTATACCAACTACATGTGCTATATCTGGTCTAGTGTCTACAACATACATTAGTTTACCAATCATAGATCTGTATAAGGTCTAATTTACCTCGGTTCTCTTATCTTCCTTTGTTAATTTGCATCCATTTTCCATAGGTGTTCCAACTAGTTTTGAGTCCTCCATCTTAAATATCTTCAAAACTTCTTTGATGTATTTGGATTGTGTGATGTAGATTCCTTCATCCTATTGTAGAATCTATAGACCAAGAAAATTTTTGATCTCTCCAAACATTGAAATTTCAAATTCTTTTCTCATTTCATCAGTGAATGACTTTCATAGCATTTAATTACCTCCAAATATGATATCAGCAACAAATATCTCAGCAATCAAAACTTTATCATCAGTATCTCCTTTCAAATACATATTACTGTTGTCACTTGTTCTAAAAAATTTAATACTAATGAGTTAAGAGTGAAGTCTTTCATACCATGCTCTTGATGCTAGTTTTAATCCATACAAGGCTTTGTGTAGTCTACAAACCATGCTCCTCTTGTTAGGATCAACAAACCCTTTAGGTTGTTCAATGTATACCTCCTCTTCTAGTATTCCATTCAGAAATGTAGATTTAACATCCCTTTGGTACACTTTGAATCCTTTAAAAGCACCATAAGAAACTATAATTCTTACTCCTTCTATTCTAGAAATGGGTGCAAAGGTTTATCCATAATAAATACCTTCTTCTTGTGCATACCCTTTGCATACCAGTATTGCTTTGTTTCTTATGACTCCTCCATTCTCATTGAGCTTGTTTCTAAATATCCATTTGGTACCAATGACATTTTTTTCACTTAGTCTAGGTACTAATGTCCATGTTTTATTCTTCTTAATATTTTCAATATCTTCATTCATTGCACTAACCTATTCTTGATTCTCAAGTGCAGTATTAATAGATTTAGGCTCAAAATCACAAATCAAACATTTAGTGTTAAGAGACTTACTTCTTGTTCTCATTCCAGCTCTTTTGTCTTCAATGATTTGGTCATGTGGATGGTATCTTTTGATATATTTAGAAAGTACAAGTTCAAATCTCTGTTCTTCATTCTGATTCTCATCTTGATCTTCATTATCACTCAGTTCACCATTGTGAGCATTTTCCTGAATCTCGGTGTGTGCAGTCTGTTGCTCGGTTGCATTATTCTATTGCTCAGGTAAGGTTTCATGTTCTTCAATGTAGACAAATATGTTGTAATCTTCTGGTTCCTTTCTACTTTCCTCATCATTTTTCTCAGCAAATGCATCCACCTTAACATTTTCAATTTCAATGATTTTGTTAGAAGATTTGTTCAGACATTTATAAGCTTTTGTTTTAGTAGAATATGCTAGAAATATTAATTCATCACCTTTAGAGTCAATTTTTCCATTTCTATCATCTTTCAGTATATAACATTGTCTTCCAAAAATTCTAAATTAACTCACATTTGGTGTGTATCCATACCATACCTCATAATGTGTCTTATTTGTTTCTTTCTTCAATTGAACTCGGTTCAGTGTATAGATAGTAGTACTTACAGCTTCTCTCCAAAATGTTTGTTTGATTCCTTTCTCAATCATTAGTGTTCTAGAACAATCAAAAATTGATCTATTCCTCCTTATAGCAATCCCATTTTGCTGTGGTGTTCTTGGTGCAGAAACCTGTCTTGTAATTCCATGCTCATTACAAAAGTTAGTAAATTCAGCAGAAATAAATTCTCCTCAACTATCTGATCTTAAACATTTCAGTTCTTTTCCACTTTGTTTTTCAACTTTTTCTTTATACCATTTGAACATCTTAAATGCTTCAAATTTCTCTTTTAAGAACATAACAGTCATCATCCTAGAATAGTCATCAACAAATAGAATAAAGTATCTATCACCATAATAGCTCTTTGTTCTCATTGGTCCACATAAGTCAGTATGGACTAACTCTAGAATAGCATTAGATGTGTAGGTTTTTCTCTTGAAACTGGACTTTGTAATTTTTCCTATTTGATAATTCTTGCACATAACATGGTTGGGATTTGAAATATTCGGTAAGCCTCTTAATTTTCTTTTCTTACTTATCTTAACCATGTTGTCAAAGTTCACATGACATAACCTTTTATTCCACAACCATATGTCTTCATTTATAGCCAATAAAAAAGTGGTCTCAATATCATCAAGATAGAATAGATTACCTTTTGTTTGTTCACTAGTACCGATCAAATTTCCTCTTTCATTATAGATCATTACCTTTGTGTTCTCAAATGCAACGCAGTGTCCTATGTTGTTCAGCTATGAAACACTCAATAAATTATAGTTAAGTCCTTTCACCCAATATGCATTTTCACATCTGATCAGATTATTCAACATGATGTTACCTTTTCCTTCAACTGGGTAAGGTGAGTCATTTCCCATCCTAATTGATCCACCATTATAATATTCAAAAGTTTCAAAATTTTCTTTATCTCCAGTCATGTGATGAGTACATCCACTATCAATAATCTAGACATCATTTTTTCTAACTTAGATATGAGTGTTGTTTCAACATACCTTTCTTCTTTATCTGAGTCATCCTTCATAGCAACAAATACTACCTCAACATCTTCATCAGAATCAATGTTAGAATTTTTAGCTTTTTTCTCAACTAGGTAACAAACCTTCTTTCCTTTGTCCTTGTAGTCTTGGTTATCTCTTCTGTCAGAGTGTTGGTTGCTTCTGTAGTCTCGGTCATCACTTCTGTCATACTTATTTTCATAAGATCTATCATTATCTCTTTCATCCTTTCTCTTGTTAGGGCATCTAGCAGCAAAATGTCCAATTTCTTTGCAATTAAAATAGACCAATGGTAATTTACCTTTATATCTTCCTTTACCTCTATGTAGTCTTCTAGCCAATAGTACTTCAATTTCATCAAGTTCTTATTCATCACTAACATTGTCACTATCATTTCTCATATTGTATTTGTGACTAGATTTTCTTACTTTCAGAGAAGATTTGAATGTATACTCAATAGTAGGTAAGACACTGTTGTCATAGTTATTCATCTCAAATGAAATAAGTCTACCAATAAAACTATCAAGAGTAAAATTGTTACTTGCTACTGCTCTCATTTCTTGAATTGTAGATACTCTAATTGCATAAACATGTAGTAAGGTTCTCATAATTTTACTTACAACTATTTATCCTCAAGTACTCCTCCTACTCTATGGATATCATTAACAAATTCTTTTATTCTTCTACTGTACTGAGTGATGTTCTCTCCTTCTTTCATTCTTAGGTCATCAAACTTTCCTCTTAGGATTTCAGCTTTAGCTCTTAGCACATTAGTGTCTCCTCCATGTACTAGCTTGAGTTTGTCCCACATTGTTTTTCCAGAGGTGCATGATTTCATATCTTCAAATTCAGCATCGGATAGTGAAGAAGCAAGTTATATGAGCATCAAATTGTGTTCATGTTTCTCTCTCAATTGATCAATAGTCATAGGTCCAGAAGGTGTAGCATATTCAGTATCCACATGTTGTGTAACATCATTTCCAATACCTGATAGATGAAGTCTTATCCTTCTTTTTCATGATGCAAATTTTTCCTTATTGAACTTAGGCACATCCCTTTTACTCATCTTGTGATCTTTAGCTTAAGTCTTTAAACTCTTCTTCGAAGCACCAAATCTCTGATACCAATTGTTAGAATAATTGAGAGGGAGGGGGGGGGGGGGAATCGGTGGCCTTAAAAATAATTCCAAAAATCCAACCAAAACTTAAATCTCAAATATAATATGCTCTAGTTATCTTTCAGTCCATCAAGATGTATGCCTTAAATATATTTATCAAATATAACCTGCTCGGTAAGATATACTGTTTATCTTTTCTAGACTTTACCAAATAGTAGTAAATAAAATTAGTGTTAATCGACCAATCCAGTTTCAATTATGTGTCAAGAAAAATATCAATGCAATAAACCATATACTCATTTGACACATATTTTAATGTGGAAATACTGTCAGGGGAAAAACCACTTGGGACCGGTAACCCAAAATTTTCACTCTTCTAAAGTGAGCTAGGTGAAGAGCCAACCCTGTTAAAGGTTACAAACACACTGTTAAGTGTGAGCTTGTTAGATGATTTAAAACTAATAGTTTGTCTTTTGACCTAGCATTACTATGCTTTCAACAAGAAAACCTTTTGATACTTTTGAGTATCTCAATATATTAAGGACTGTTAAATCCCACTCAGTCAAGAGATTTTTTGAATCAATGGTTAAACTAATACAATAAATGATATATTCAATAATACAACTTTAAATTGCAAATTTTCAGATCTATTGTTAGTCCAATAATACCTCTCTGATCAATGTTCACTTCATTTCCTTTTCTTTCTTCCTTCTTCTCGGTGAATGCTCTGTCCTCTGTTGCTCAGTTGTCTGCATAATTTCTTGGCTTTGTCCTTCAGCCTGTATGATCAGATTTGTATGAAGAATTCAATCTCCACCAAAATATATTCAACATTCCTCTTTTTTCACAATGAATTCCTTGTCTCTTTATATAGACATGATTAGCCTCTCAATCTTCCTTTTTTTTTTCGTAGATCACTTCTTGATCTGTAAAACTTGCCATTCTTTCTTTTTCCCGTAAAGATCTACTTTAGTTTTATTTTGTAGATCTCTCCTTGATAAATATGGTTTAAATCTCTTCCATGCTCTAGTTTAACTGATCGTTAAGAATAAAGCAATCAATCTTTCAATCTCTAAATATAGCTCTTGCCAGCTACGTATTTTTTTTTCATTCTTGAACTTTAGTTCTGCTCGGTCATCAACTCTAGTTATGCTCGGTAGAAACTTCAGTTATGCTTGATAACAAGTCCAGTTATGATTGGTAGAAAATCCATTTATGCTCAATAACAACTTCATTTTACTACGGTGCTTAGTATACACTGTGAATTGCTCGGTGACATTTTATTAGTAACGCTTTCTCGGTTACTACTGTGCTCGGTTTATACTATCTGTCGCTATGCATTTTCCGTCAGTGTTTACTGCCACTCAGTGTATTCTCTCACTCGGTGTATACAAACATTTTATGTTTTAACGATAACATAAGCTTTGTCTCTTTAGTCATTCCAGGTTATGACCAATATGTGCATGTATAATCATACTATATCAAGTTGACATCAATGACAATACAATACATTAATTGATTTAATGTCTTGCATTCACTTTTGCATCTCGGTGATCATCAACTTATCATCTTTAAACATTCAATCAGTTATAGTTCATCAATCTCTCCCTTTGGCTTTGATGGAAACACAGTATAAAATATGCCATAACATACCAAACTTTTTGTTCTATAACCAATTCAAATATCTGAATCTCAGTAAGCCCTTCTAGCTCAGATTTGATTCTTGATGTGTGCTCTCCCTTTCTTCATTCCCTTCAGTGGATAAGTGTAGCAATTCTATTTTTTGATTATGTCTCTCCCTTTCTTGTAGAATCTCTTCTCCCTTTTCTGGATAGATATGCAGTGTTATTTCTTTCCAATTCTCTCCCTTTGATGGATGGTTATTGAATCTTTGAATATCTCTCTCCCTTTGGATTTTAGAATCTCTTCTCCCTGATGTATATTTCATTGATTCTTCCTCTCCTTTTGACATTAATGCCAAAAACATTTTTTAGCACTCTAGTAGCCAGAGTATCTCTGGTGTCCAGTGTAGATAAGTACCTCTAGTGTACTGATAAATCATTACAATCCATATTTTAGCTTGCATCAATATGATTAATTTTCTAATAATGTGTAGGTTGATGCAACCACCAAGTAAGATTAGTGACCAATAGACAAGGGTCGAACCCCTAGTCTATTCCTCAGGTACTCAAAAGTGTCTTTTGGTAATGGTTTTGTGAATATTTCTGCTAGCTGTTCTTTGGATTGTACATATTCCAGTATCACATATTTTTCCCTCAAGTAATGATATTTAATAGCTATGTGATTTGTCTTAGAATGCATTGCAGAGGTCTTTAAAATGTTGATAGCACTAGTATTATCACAATAGATAATTACTGTGTGAATAATTTCTTTATTCATACCTTTCAACAATTGCTTGATCCATGCAATGTTAGATCAATTTGCAGCAACAACTACATATTCTGCTTCTGCAGTTGATTGAGATATGCATCCTTTCTTTTTTCTTATCCATGTGACAAGTCTGCCACCCATAAAGAATGCTCCTCTTATTGTGCTCTTTCTATCATCTAAGTTTCCAGCCTAGTCAACATCAATATAAACTTGTAGTTAAAATTTTCCTTCTTTATTGTACCACAAACCATAGTCTTTAGTATTCTTCAGATATCTCAAAATTCTTTTGACAATATTTATTTGTGATTCCTTAGGATTATCAGAGAATATTGCAACTATACCAACTTCATGAGCTATATCTGGTCTAGTGTGTACAACATACATTAGTTTACCAATCATAGATCTATATAAGGTCTGATTTACCTAGGACCTAGGTTGTATTGTCTTCCTTTGTCAATTTTCATCCAATTTTCATAAGTGTTCCAACTTGTTTTGAGTCCTCCATCTTGATTATCTTCAGAACTTCTTTGATGTATTTGGATTGTGTGATGTAGATTCCTTAACCCTATTGTAGAATCTGTAGACCAAGAAATAATTTGATCTCTCCAAACATTGACATTTCAAATTCTTTGCTCATTTCATAAGAGAATGACTTGCATAGCATTTCATTACCTCCAAATATGATATCATCAACAAACATCTCAATAATCAAAACTTTATCATCAATATCTCCTTTCAAATATAGATTACTGTTGTCACTAGTTCTAACAAATCCAATACTAATGAGATAAGAATGAATTCTTTCATACCATGCTCTCAGTTCTTGTTTTAATCCATACAAGGATTTGTGTAGTCTACAAACCATGTTCCTCTTGTTAGGATCAACAAAACCCTTCAGGTTGTTCAATGTATACCTCCTCTTCTAGTATTCCATTCATAAATGAAGATTTAACATCCATTTGGTATACTTTGAATCCTTTAAAAGTAACATAAGCAAGTAGAATTCTTACTCCTTCTAGTCTAGCAACGGGTACAAAGGTTTCTCCATAATCAATACCTTCTTCTTGTGCATACCCTTTACATACTAGTCTTGCTTTGTTTCTTGTGACTTTTCCATTCTCATTGAGTTTGTTTCTAAATATCCATTTGGTACCAATGACATTTTTGTTACTACATCTAGGTACTAATGTCCATGTTTTATTCTTCTCAATCTGTTCAATCTCTTCATTCATTGCACTAACCCATTCTTGATTCTCAAGTGCAGTATTAATAGATTTAGGCTCAAAATCACAAATCAAACATCTAGTGTTAAGCGACTTACTTCTTATATTCATTCTATCTCTTTTGTCTCCAATGATTTGGTCTTGTGGATGGTTTCTTCTGAAATATTTATTAAGTACAGGTTCAAATCTCTGTTTTTCATTCTGATTCTCATCTTGATCTTCATTATCACCCGGTTTAGCATTGTGAGTATTTTCCTGAATCTCAGTGTGTGCAGCCTATTGCTTGGTTGCATTATTCTATCGCTCGAGTAAGGTGTTAGGTTCTTTAATCTAGACAAATCTATTTTAATATTCTAGTTCCTTTCTTCTTTCCTCATCATTTTTCTCAGTGAATTCATCCACTTTAAATGATTTTTTTAGAATATTTATTCAGAGATTTATAATATTTTCTTTTAGTAGAATATCCTAGAAATATTCCTTCATCACCTTTAGAGTCAATTTTTCCATTTCTATCATCTTTCAGTATATAACATTGACTTCCGAAAATTCTAAAGTAACTCACATTTAGTGTGTATCCATACCGTAGCTCATAATGTGTCTTTCTTCAATTGAACTCGGTTGAGTGTATAGACAACAATACTTACAACTTCTCTCTAGAATTTTTGTGTGATTCCTTTCTCAATCATTAGTTTTCTAGCACAATCGACAATTGATCTAATCCTCCTTTCAGCAATTCCATTCTGCTATGGTGTTCTCAGTGGAGAAACCTGTCTTGTAATTCCATGCTCATTACAAAAGTTAGTGAATTCATCAAAAATAAATTCTCCTCCTCTATCTGATCTTAAACATTTCAATTCTTTTCCACTTTGTTTTTCAACTTTTGCTTTATACTATTTGAACATCTTAAATGCTTCAGATTTCTCTTTTAAGAATGTAACCGTCATCATCCTAGAATAGTCATCAACAAATAGAATAAAGTATCTATCACCATAATAGCTCTTTGTTCTCATTGGTCCACACAAGTCAGTATGGAGTAACTATAGAATAGCATTAGATGTGTAGGTTTTTCTCTTGAAACTAGACTTTGTCATTTTTCCTATTTGATAATTCTTGCACCTAACATGGTTGGGCTTTGAAATACTCGGTAAGCCTCTTATTTTTCTTTTTCTTACTTATCTTAACCATGCTGTCAAAGTTCCTATGACATAAAATTTTATGCCACAACCAAACGTCTTTGTTTCTAGCCAATAAACAACTGGTCTCAATATCATCAAGATATAATAGATTACCTTTTGTTTGTTCACCAGTATCGATCAACTTTTCTATTTCATTATAGATCATTACCTTTTTGTTCTCAAATGCAACTCGGTGTCCTGTGTTGTTTAACTATAAAACACTCAATAGATTATAGTTAAGTCCTTACACCCAATATGCATTTTCACATCTGATCAGATTATTCAACATGATGGTACCTTTTCATTCAACTGTGCAAGGTGAGTCATTTCCCATCCTAAATGATCCACCATTATAATATTCAAAAGTTTCAAAATTTTCTTTATGTCCAGCCATGTGATGAGTACATCCACTATCAATAATCCAGACATCATTTTTTCTAACTTTAGATATGAGTGTTTTTTCAACACACCTTTAACAAATAGAGTGTTTCTATGAGGTAGTATTTTCTTCTTCTTCGTCTTGGTTATCTCTTCTGTTAGAGTGTTGATTTCTTCTGTAGTCTCGGTCATCACTTCTGTCATACTTATTTTTATAAGATCTGTCATTGTTTCTTTCATCCTTTCTCTTGTTAGGGCATCTAGCAGTAAAATGTCTAATTTCTTTACAATTGAAACTGACCAATGGTAACTTACCTTTATATCTTCCTTTATCTCTATGTAATATTCTAGCCATTAGTGCTTCAAATTCATCAAGTTCTTGTTCATCACTATCACTGTCACTATCATTTCTCATAGTGTGTTTGTGACTAGATTTGCTTATTTTCAGAGAAGATTTGAATGCACAATCAATAGTAGGTAAGACACTATTGTCATAGTTATTCATCTCAAATGAAATAAGTCTACCAATCAAACTATCAAGATTAAAATTTTTATTTGCTACTGCTCTCGTTTCTTGAATTGCAGATACTCTAATTGCATAAACAGGTAGTAAGGTTCTCAAAATTTTACTTACAATTGTTTCTTCCTCAAGCACTCCTCCTACTCCATGGATAGCATTAAAAACTTATTTGATTATGCTACTATACTAATTTATTTTCTCTCCTTATTTCATTCTCAGGTCATCAAACTTTACTCTTAGGCTTTCATCTTTAGCTCTCAGTACATTGGTGTCTCCTCCATGTACTAGCTTGAGTTTGTCTCACATTTTCTTTGCAGAGGTGCATGATTTCACATCTTCAAATTCAGCATCGGATAGTGAAGAATCAAGTTCTATCATCATAGAATTGTGTTCATGTTTCTCTCTCAATTGATCAATATTCAGAGGTCCAGTAGGTGCAACATATTCAATATCCAAGTGTTGTGTAACATCATTTCAAATACCTAATAGATGAATTCTTATCCTACTTTTCCATGATGCAAAGTTGTCCTTATTCAACTTAGGCACATCCCTTTTACTCATCTTGTGATCTTTATCTTAAGCCTTTAAACTCTTCTTCCAAGCACCAAAGCTATGATACCAATTGTTAGAATAACTGAGAGTGAGGTGGGGAGGGGGGGGGGGTTTGTGAATCAGTGGACTTAAATATAATTCTAAAAATCCAACCAAAACTTATATCTCAAATATAATATGCTCTATTTATCTTTCAGTCTATCAAGATGTATGCCTTAAATAGATTTATCAAATATAACATGCTCGGTAAGATATACTGTTTATCTTTTCTAGACTTTACCGAATAGCAGTAAATAAACTTAGTGTTAACCGACCAATCCAGTTTCAATAATGTGTAAAGAAAAATATCAATGCAATAAACCATATACTCATTTGACACATAGATTTTAACATGGAAACCCTTTTAGGGGAAAAACCACTTGGGACCGGTAACCCAAAATTTTTACTCTTCTGAAGTGAGCTCGGTGAAGAGCGAACCCTATTAAAGGTTACAAACACACTATTAAGTGTGGCCTTGTTAAAGGATTTAAAACTAATAGTTTATCTTTTGAGCTAGCATTCACTATGCTTTCAAAAAGAAAACCTTTTGATGCTATTGAGTATCTCAATACGTTAAGGACTGTTAAATCCCACTCAGTTAAGATATCTTCTTAATCAATGGTTAAACGGATACAGTAAATAATCTGTTAAATAATACAAATTTAACTTGCAGATTTCAGATCTATTGTTAGTCCAATAATACCTCTATGATCAATGTTCAATTTAGTACCTTTGCTTTCTTTTCTTTCTTCCTTCTGCTTGGTGAATGCTCTATCCTCTCATGCTTGGTTGTCTGCATAATTTCTTGGCTCTATCCTTCAGCCTGTATGATCAGATCTGTATGAAGAATTCAATCTTCACTATAATATATTAAACATTCCTCTTTTTTCATAATGAACTCCTTGTCTATTTATATAGACATCATTAGCTGCCCAATATTCCTTATTTTTGTCATAAATAACTTCTTGATCCATAAACCTCACCATTCTTTCTTTTTACTGTAAAGCTCTGCTTTAGTTTTATTCCTTAGATATTTCCTTAATAAATACACTTTAAATCTCTTCCATGCTTTAGTTTAACTGATCATTAAGAATAAAGCAATCAATCAGTCAATATTTAAATATATTTCTTGCCAGCTACGTAGTTTTTGTCGTTCTTGAACTTTAGTTCTGCTTGGTCATCAACTCTAGTTATGCTTGGTAGCAACTAAATTTATGCTTGGTAAGAACTCCAGTTATGCTTGATAGAAACTCCAGTTATGCTCAGTAACAACTTCATTTTACTGTGGCACTTGGTATACACTTTGAACTGCTCGGTGACATTTGTTCAGTAATGCTTGCTCAGTTACTACTGTGCTTGGTTTATACAGTACGTCGGTGTGCACTATCCATCCATTTTTATTGTCACTCAGTGTATTCTATCACCCACTGTATACATAATTTTTATGTTTTACCAATAACATAAACTTTTTCTCTTTATTTCTTCAAGGTTATGACCAATATGTGTATGAATAATCATACTATATCAAGTTGACATCAATGTTAATACAATACATTAACTAATTTAATGTCTTGCATTCAATTTTGCATCTCAATGATCATCAAATTATCATCTTCAAACATTCAATCAGTTATAGTTCATCAAATACTATACCAACGTAGATGCCTAGCATTACCGGGCAATAGGGTAATGTCACTGGGAAATAGGTAGCACAGACCGAGAATCAGGAAAATGCTGAAGGAGAAGATCATGAACCAGAAGACAATGTAGATACAAAAGAAGATATTGAAGGACCAAGAACTGAACCTATACTTTCTAGATATGTAAGAAGACACCATCCACGGGATTAGATCATTGGAGATAAAAGAGTAAGCATATTGACAAGAAGTAAGTTAAGAGATGATACTTGTTTAATTTGTGAATTTGAGCGTAAGAATGTTAGAGATGCATTAGAAAATGAAGAATGGTTTAATGCCATGAATGAGGAAATTGAGAAGATATAGAAAAATAAGACATGGACATTAGTATCAAGACCGAGTGATAAAAATATCATTGGCACCAAATGGAATTTCAGAAACAAACTGAATGAAGATGAGAATGTAATCATAAATGAAGAAAGATTGGTTTGCAAAGGGTATGCACAAGAAGAAAGAATTGACTATTGAGAAAATTTTGCACCATTAGATAGACTTGAAGGAGTAAGAATACTACTTGCATATGCTGCATATAAAGGATTCAAGGTATATCAAATGGATGTGAAGTCCGCATTTTTGAATGGAATACTGGAAGAGGAGGTATATATTGAACAACCTGAGGGATTTTTTGATCCTGATTAAACACACATGGTATGTAAGTTACACAAAGATTTATATGGACTGAAGCAAGCACCGAGAGCATGGTATGAAAAATTGCATTCATATCTAATAAGTATTGGATTTATTAGAACAAGTGACAACAACAATTTGTATTTAAAAGGAGGAAATGATAATAAGACACTTATTGCTGAAATATTTGTTGATGATATCATATTTGGAGGTAATGATAACTTATGCACTTTATTTGCTGATGAAATGAGGAAATAATTTGAGATGTTGATGTTTGGTTAGATCAAATTTTTTCTAGGATTGCAAATTTTACAATAGACTATAGGTATCTATATTACTTAATCAAAATACATCAAGGTTAGTACTAAAGACATTCAAAATGGAGGAATCAAAACTAGTCAGAGCACCTATGGTGACAAGATGCAAACTGACCAAAGAAGACAAGACACCTGAGGTAAATCAAACCTTGTACAAATATATGATTGGTAAATTGATGTATGTTGTTGACACAAGACCTGACATAACACATGCATTTAGAGTAGTTACAAGATTTTCTACTAACCCCAGGGAATCACATATGACCGCTGTAAAAAGAATTTTTTAGATATTTGAAAAATACTCAGGATTATGGACTATAGTATAAAAGAGAAGGAAAATTTGAATTGAAAGTCTATACTGATGCTGATTGGGATGGGAATATAGATGACATAAAAAGTACTACTAGTGGAGCATTCTTTATTGGAGAAAGACTAGTTACTTGGATTAGAAAGAAGCAAGGATGCATATCTCAGTCAACTACAGAAGCAGAGTATGTTGCTATTGCTACAAATTGTTCTAACATAGCATGGATAAAATAATTACTGAAAGAAATGAATGCGAAAATCACTGAACCAGTGATAATTTATTGTGATAATACAAGTGCTATAAATATTTCAAAGAATCCAGTGATGCATGCAAAGATAAAGAACATATCTATAAAGTATCACTACTTGAATATGTACAATCAAAAGAACAACTTGCTATTGGAAACACTGAGAGGGGGGGGGGTGAATCCATGTTTAGATAATTATTCAAATTCAACATCTTAAACATAAATCAATCATATAACACCTTAAGCTTAACACAAGATCACATAACAAAAGATATGATTACAGGGAAACCTTGATTAGAGGAAAACTCCTGTGGGAATTAGTACCCACAAATATTGCACTAGTATAATGAACCTATTAGAGTTCCTTTGCCCTATTAGGAGAAATCTTTACAATGTAAGTACAATGACCTGGTTAAGGATCTAACCCTATTAGGAGTCTTTTACAAACAACCCTGTTAAGGGTGAGGACTCACTGTCCAAGAGGTCACTGCTCAAAGAGAAATAAGGCTACAACCTCCTGAGAATAGATATGCACTATATCCAAAAGTGAACTGCTGTATGTGACACAAATGTCTGATTAGTTCCAGCTATGCGCTTATGCTCTTAACTTCTTTAAGGGCTCTATCTCATACTGATATCTTCATACAGCTATGCTATACATCTTCTCTGACTATTTTGATGACACTTACAATATATATTTGCATTACATATATATATCTTTATGCCTGAATAGACGCGACTATAAACAAGACCTTAGTCAGCCCAAAAGCATAATACACAATGCTTCCAAACAAATTGGCGTAAGTGTGTTTACAACAATGTTTAATACATGATTACAAACTTATTACAATAGGCACTTAGCCTTTACATAACAAAATATTACACGCTAATCAGAATCATGAAGTTGGCTTCATACTCTGTATTCTGAACTGCTAGTGTACTTGTTCTTTTTGTAACTTTTCTGTACTGCCATTTCGTACCATGCGTATATAGGGTAAGCATAATAACATACCATAGAGATTAATTCTGAATGCACATATTGTGATGTGGCCGTATCGACTGCAAGTCACTGTTCTATTATGTCTTCTGCACTTAGTCAATTTTCACTTCAAAGGTTTACAGTAAAAAATTCATGACTTTGTTGCCATAATGACAACACAAAATAAGCCATATACTCCTTAGGAGTCAACTTGCCAACACTTGCAGACATATTCACAAAACCATTACCAAAGGATATATTTGAGTAATTGAGAGGTAGACTAGGGGTCCGTCCCTTGTCTATTGGTAACTAAGCAGATTAGGAGGTTGCATAAACCTACATGAAAGTAAAATATCAATCATGTTGATGCAAAGATGAACTGGACCAACACAGAGATATCTGTACACTGAAAGGTACCTATTGCACTGAAAATCAGAGATATTTTATTTGGCTACTCAAGAGCTGCATATTTTTATTTTTTTTGCATTATTGTCAAAGGGAGAGAAAATGGTCAATGAAATATATATCCATCTAAGGGAGACATATATCATTGAAATATCATGGAGAGATTCATGAAATATCTATCCACTAAAGGGAGAAAAGAGAAAAGAGAAAAGGAGATCAAAGACATATCTAATCCACAGAGAGATTCCAGAGCTGAAAAATCAAAACTACAGAGAGAGTCTACACAATGAGTATTTTGTTTATACTAACACAAATTATATTCAAGCTAGGGAGAGCTAAAGAATTGTTGCAGTTGTAGAATAAAAGTTTGGTATTTGTTCTGATTAATAAAAACAGGTTTTACAAGGACCCGAAACCTTGACAAAAAAACCAGAGAGTACAGCAGGTTTTACAAGGACCTGCAACCTAGTTTAAAAGATAAACAGTAATAAGAGCATAA
>MU227674.1:2029165-2044175 GCA_018584345.1 Thuja plicata
TATTTAATTAAATAAATTTAATTAAATAGATAGAAGAATATAACAAATATAATTAATTAAAATTAACTATAATGTTATGGAAATATTAATTAAATTAATATAAGGACGATTTTGGACGTCTACAAGAGTCACATTAGGGAAACTCCTAGGGTTTATTGTATCCAGACAAGGCATTGAAATTGATCCAAAGAAAGTACAAGCTATCATAGAGATGCCTCCACCAAAAAAACTCTGACAGCTATGTAGCCTCCAAGAAAAGCTACAATCTGTGTGCCGTTTCATCTCTCAACTAGCAGACAAGTGCCAACCATTCACTCATCTCCTACGCAAAGATAATACATTTAAGTGGGATCCTCAATGTCAGAAAAGTTTTGACAAAATTAAAGAATACTTCTCTAATCCACCCATCTTGGTACCACCTGTACCTGGTCGACCACTCATCTTATACATTTTTTCTACTACTATAGCACTGGGGGAACTCCTTGCTCAATTGAATGATGAAGGAAAAGAAAGAGCCATCTATTATATCAGTTGAACCTTAGTAGGTTATGAGCTCACTTACTCTCCTATGGAGAAAGCATGTTTGGCAGTGGTCTTTGCCACTCAAAAACATTGCCACTACATGCTTAGTCACACAACCAAGCTCATTTCAAAGGTGGATCCTCTCAAGTACCTACTCTCCAGGACTACACTTACAATTCGAATGGAAAAATGGGTTTTGTTGCTAAGCAAATTTGATATTCAGTATATCGACAGGAAAGCCATTAAAGGGAAAGTCATTGCCAATCAGTTAGCCGAAGCACCATTGGTAGATGCATATCCTTTGGTCACAGAATTTCTAGATGAGAATTTGTACATGATAGAAGAACAACCAACATGGAAACTCTACTTTGATGGGTCTTACACAGCTCATGGTGCAGGGGCAGGAATACTTTTTGTCACACCTCAAGGTGACTACATCCCCATGTCATTCAAATTGGGATTTCCCTGCACAAACAACATTGCAGAATATGAAGCACTAATTGCAGGACTCTACATGGCCATAGAATGGAACATCACAGATATCTGGGTCTTTGGCGACTCCCAACTCATCATCAAACAAGTCTTGGATGAGTATCAAACCAACGATGACAAATTGATGCCATATAAGAAAATGGTTGACAAGTTGAAAGAAAAATTCCTCCACTTGTAGATAACACAAGTACAATATTTATAGAACAAAGCTGCTGATGCAATGGCCACAATTGGCTCCCTTCTCGAGATTCCCCATGAGTCGACGCAATATGAACTCTTATTTGAGAAACTACATGCTCCCGCTTATGAGAACAATGAATCAAATCGTGTATGTGTCTTGGTTGGTCCCCAGTCCCTGTGGTACCATGATATCTAAGACTAACTATAAAATGGTATCATATCTCCTCATTTCATTGCAAACCAACGCCAAAACTTTATCTATAGAGCTGCCCGTTACACCCTCGTAGCCAACACCCTTTATCATCAAGGTTATCACAACGTGCTCTCTAGATGTCTAGATGAAAATGAATCCACCCAGGCTTTATAAGAGGTACATGCTAGAATCTATGGTGCCCACATGAGTGGCATGGTCCTAGCCAAGAAAATTCTACGTACAGGGTACTATTGGTCTACAATGGAACATGATGCTTGTGAGTTCATCAAAAAGTGCCTACCTTGTCAACAACATGCTAATTTGATCCATGCTCCTACTCAGGACCTCAGACCTATTGCGCCTCCTTGGCCCTTCTCTTGTTGGGGTTTTGATCTCATTGGTAAGACTACTCCCCTCTCTTCTCAAGGCCACAAGTACATAATCACAGCTATGGAGTACTTTACAAAGGGGGTCAAAGAAATTCCGCTCACACTAACTACTGGTGTCCAGATATCCAAATCCATACTCTATCACATCGTTTGCCACTTCAGCATACCCTCCACCATCTTTACAGATCATGGTACACCATTTGAAAATCAACACATCAGTGATCTCTGTGCTCGCCTCCATATCCATCACCGTTTCTCCAGTCCATATTTCTGGCAAGGTAATGGCCAAGTTGAGGCAACTAATAAAACCATCCTCAAAATCCTCAAGAAAGTTGTCAATGATACTGGTCATGGCTGGCATCTCCAGATCAATCCTGCACTCTGGGCATATTGCACCTCCTATAATACTCCTACTGGCACTACTCCCTACTCCCTTGTCTATGGTGCTGAAGCAGTCTTACCAATTGAGGTTGAACTACCCTCCCTTCGAGTATCACTAAGAGGCTTGATTGATGATGAAGATTACCGAGTAGCATGACTCACACAGCTGGATCTCCTAGATGAAAAGTGCCAGCAAGCTTATGATCAATTGATTGTTTACCAGAATAGACTCAAGTAGAACTACAACAAGAAGGTCCACCCACACCACTTCCAGGTAGGGGACCTTGTGTTAAGAGAAAATTAGAAAGTGGGTACAGATCGAGAAAAGAAAGGCAAGTTTGAAGTCACCTGGCAAGGCCCATATGTTGTCACTGCATACTTCAGTTCTGGGGCATATCAAATCTCTAACCCAAAAGGAGAACCATTGAATGATCCTATCAACATCATTCATCTCAGGTGCTTCTATGCCTAATGGCTGGTTTTTCATTCCAGTTATTTGAGAAAATCCATAAAAAAGTGTAAAAAGTCCTAAAGAAAGCACAAAAACAATAAAAAATAGTCCTGAAAAACTCTATAAGAAGTAGAAAAAATGAAGCTAAAAAAATGGTTGTCCCAGTGAAAACCTGGTAAACAGGTACTTGGGCAATATCAAAAAAATAAAAAAATATCAAAAAGAAAAATAAAGAGAAAAACTTTCATCTACTGGTGAAAACTTGGCAATCAAGCGCCTTGGACAAGTATGGGTGATGAAAACCTAGAAATAGGTGTCACCCATAGTGGACCATTCCATTATCTATCAAAATCTTGTCTCCCTCCATCACCAACACCACATCTTCACTAATCTCCACATTCCCTATATTCCCTAGGTGTTCGCATATCATATGCACTAGTCCGCAATGATCTCCCTATCTCGTATCCTAAGCTTTTGTACACATAATCTTGTATATTATTGTCTATACATTTTACTATCCAAAACCCTGAGTGTTAGTCCTATATATTGCTTGTGTCTTGAGTTGCTCCTTATCATATGTTGGTTCTATAGTTTGCTGGTAGTGCGCATTTGATCAATCAACTTGGTAAGTCCCATCTTTCTGGAAATGAGTCTTGAGGATGTATCCTTCCTCTCATCAACTTAAATCTAGATCATCATCATCTTTGGGTTCTTGTAGGATGTATCTTTCCTCTTAAACTAATCAATCAGTACACACACCTATCACACGCATCCAGACAAGTAACATGATCCAATCAAATCTTGGCAGCAACCTTTGTACGTAATTGCTGTTACTAATCGCTTGTAATTAATCACTCAGTTTGATCCTTGTACATTCATGACGCATTCCATCTTCCCATCATCATGCTAACATCTTGAGTCATCTTCCTACTAACATTCCATGCCCGATCCTCCATAGTCCACCCGTCTGGTTTATCAGTTGATTGTGACACACAAAAAAAACATAGCTGAGTCCCATTTGTGTCCATTTCATTACCTCTAGTATCATTATTGCATTCATAATTAAAATTCAGCTACATTATTCATTATTTTAGATTCATTAGACTCATTAGATTCATCATTAGATTGCATTTTGATCCATCATTTAGGTCACATTGTTCATTGTATTAATCATCATGTCAATAGTTGGTATCATTTTAAAAATTTGCATTATTAATCCATTATTTAACTTGCATAATCAATTCATTTTAGATTCATTTAAGTCATCTTGCATTGTTAAATTCATTTTAGGTTCATTTAAGCCATCTCGTATTGTTAAATTCATTTTAGATTCATTTTATCATCTTGCATTGTTAAATCCACTTAAACATTCATTTTATCATCTTGCATTGATAATCCATTTTAAATTCATTTTTAGTCTTGCATTGTTAAAAACATGTACATCTTGCATAACTAAGTCTTTTCAATCTTTAGATTCATTTAGATTCCATTGTTCACTCATTTACACATTCATTTTAATTTATCTTGCATTGCTCATCCATTTTGGGTTCATTATCTTGCATTGTTAATTCGTCTTGCATAGTTCATCCATTTAGGTTCATCTAACCTTATTACAACATTTAGATTCATGTACCACTTCCATAATCAATTCATTTAGATTCATTTTAGTCTTGCATTTGTTAAAACATGATTTAGGTTCATTTGGCATGCATAAAACATCAGCATATATATATATATATATATATATATATATATATTGCATACATCATAAAAACACATCATATCCTGCATCCACACACGTCAGTATATCATCCATCCTGCATAAGTCATACATCATATATACATAATCAAGTCATCCATATGCATCACATCCTGCAAGCATCAAATGTGAGTAATCATATAGTCATATGCATCAACACATCATATAGATCATACATCATAAGCATCATAAGAGTCCTCATCACATATATATATCAATGTCTGTCAATAAAATACATCACGTGCACCTTAGTGCCAATATACATTTATAATCTCAAAAATACAAGATTGTGTGTCATATGATCCTCTGATGAGTCATGCTAGTGGCTGTGATGACCCACCTCCCTACCCTGGTGGTGGATGTGGTAGCATCCCCATTGATCCCTACGAAGCTGAAGTTCACACTGTGCTCTAAGAATGTGACCTCTCTGAGTAGTCTTGTCTCTGTCCCTCGGGAAATAGCTGATGATATAATTCCCTATAATGGGATGCCTCCCTGCCTACCCTGTTCACATCTCTATGATCTGCGAACACCTTGGCCACCACCTATCCAACCCCACCTACTATAGCTGCCTTCCTGGTGATGTCACACTCAACCCTGTATACCTCTGCCCATCACAGTGCTGCATCCCTCTCTGAGGTCAATGTAGAAATCTACTCCGTAGCCTGCTCCATCTGTAGGGTCAGCATATCTAGCTAGCCCGTAAGAGTACCTATCTTGGTACACAGCTCTCCAGCATCCTGTGTCAGGTCCATCATCACAAACTCGCCTGAGTCCACCCGACCCTGTAAGGTGTCCAGTGCACCCTCTGCCCTATCCGCCCATGCTGTCTCTGCAGTCACTAATCCATGTATTTAGGAAATCTCCACATGCAAGCTCACGTTAGACACCACCTCCATGCCTAGTAAACCTCGCAGTCTGGTTCACTCTGTCTGAAGACTGTCTCACTCTGTGATGATAGTATTGTAGGTCTCCTATGCTACATACCCTATGGGTGGCCCCTATGGCCCCTGTACCTACGATGGCACTGGTGGTGCCTATGCTTGTACCTATGGTGACACTGATGGTGCCTGGGCCTGATCCTATCCCTGTGCTAGTGGGGGCCCTTGTGGTCCCTGATCCTGTACCTATGCCCCTATCTGAGGTCTCACCCATCTCTGTGACCTCCTCCTCTGACCCATTGCCAAGGTCTCTAGGGAATCCCTAATCTCTGTACCATCATCCACATCTATGTCCCCTATCGGCTACTCATGAGCAGCCACCTAAGCCAAGTCGGTCAGTCTCACTAGTGTGTGCGCAGCCCACCATGCTGCATACTTCGGGGTCATCCCCACATCAGTAATATCTGGCCGTGACACAAAATCCAACCATACCATGTCTCTCCAAGATGCCCACACTATGAGAGAATCTATGTACCTTCCCCATATCCCTACCTCCTTGGTGACATAAGGATGTAAGGCATCCTCTGCCACCACTCCTACTACAGCCCAAATTGCCACATGACCCTAGATGGTCTATACCTCTCTATCTGGTGGATGATCCTCCCCAGTAGAAAGCAATCGGTCTGAACATATGAGAGGTATAAAAAGTCCTCAAACCTGTCCTCCACCCCTGCTGCCCAGTCCATGGCCCCCCATGGCTCGCATAACCTGTATGGGGTCTAGCATAAAACTTGTACCTCGTTTAGCAGTCGCCGCTAGTATCCAGTCTGGCCAACAGAGGTATATCTTAAAGGGAGCCTATATCTACATACATAGGGTTCTCCAGGCTGATGTGACTCCCTAACCCTCATCGATTGAAACACTGCAATGTGCTCCCAGGTCCACACTAACAACAAAGTCACCCTGGTACCCATGTTGCGTGCCTCGCGGTACACAACCATGTGTAAATCATGGTATAGTTGTCTTAGGACAACATACCCCAAGCAATAAGAGGTCTCCTCCTCCAGCATCTGAGCTAGTGCCCATGACCAACCCATACCAAAACCATGTCCCGCCAGATTAGCTAACATGTGTCCACCGATCAATCTCGCAATATACAGTGCTATTCACCTCAATCTCCTATCAACTCAATCTCCTATCAACCGTTGGCTACTAGGGCATCCAGGTATGATATGTCAGGATCTGCCTCATCGGCCACCTAAAAGAAATCTCCATATAGTGGTCACTATCCTCCAACATGTATCAAGGAATCTCCCCTTGGATAGGTATCCGTAGAATATGCCAGACATCCTCCAAGGTGATGGTTGCCTCTCTAGTAGGCAAGTGAAAGGTAGTGGTGTCACTGTGCCACTGCTTGATCAACGTGGTCATCATCCCATTGTGCACCCATAGCCTAGGCCAATGGGGCACATAGTCCAACTCAACTATCGCTAACAAGCCCCAATCATCCTCTGTCAGCTGCGACTCCAACTCCATAGTCAGAGGCCAATGCTCTCGCGATCCCAATGGTGGGAACTTCTTCTGCATGAACTTTAGAATCCACCATGTTAGTCACCTTTTCATCTAATCCTAGTCTAGCCCTTCCCAAAATGGGGCATCTTGTCCCTAGGTCTTATGCCGACCCATCCCTGGCCCCCGCTGGGTCCCTCCATGTCCTTCCCTCTCAACATTTTCCCTTCTAGGCGCAGACACTGGTTTAGCCAGAAATGCCAGTTCATACACCAGCGTCTTCGACATGCTTTTCTGCAAACTAAAATCTTCAAAGACGTGGGTCTGGGTTTGACATCTTCAAAGATGTCGGTCCAGCACTGTCGTCTCTAGAGATGCTGATCTTGGGATCAACGTCTGCAAAGATGTCGATCCAGGGATTGGCGTCCTCACAGACGCTGGTTTGAGAACTGACATCTCTGGTCTAAAATCTCATTTTCCCCTCATTAATACCCCATCTACCCCTCCAAAGCATTAAATACCATCAATAACAATAAATGCAAGGTCTCAGATATCCCACTCACCGGTACCAATCACTCGGCAGGCCTCTCGTGTGTGCGCACGTGCTCTCCAAGCTGCCCCTTCATCCTCTCGTCAGCCATCTTTTCACTCTAGAGCTCAAATTTTACTATTCACTATTCACAAATAACCTTCTTTAACCCCCCCAACCCCTCTTATAGCCCCTATTTTCCCTAAAATTTTTCCCCACCCGTTTACCCCGTGTATATTTTTGTATATATCGTCCTGTTGTAAAGCTGAAATACGCATAAAATCTCAAAAACATTTAAAAAATTGCAAAAAATCCAAAAAATTCCAAAAATTCCCAAAACATCAAATATTCTCAAAAATCATGCAATAAATACTTCGTTCTTTCCGATTCATTCCAGGTCCTAGTTTTTAGCCATGTTTCAACTCCTGTGACTGCAATCATGTTTTTCACCAAATCAATTTTGTGACCGCCTGTCCTTGCTCCCCATCCTGTTTATAGCTTTTGCCAGCAAATATTTTTTAACAAATCACAACCAATCTTTGCCCATCAGGATGCATCCTTCCGATGTCAGCTTATCAAATCCTTCATCACATCAATCTTGTTCATGGAAAGAACTTTGGACCGAATGATTGCTTGGTCATGAGGCCTTTATTGATTTTATCTTTTTGTGTCAGTTCAAACCTACTCACCACTACCTCGACCTGCTATATCTTGGTGCGTGGTGACTGATCGCTACTGATACATGTGTCTTTTGCAGTGTGCTTTTGTTTGAGCATCTAGTCCATGCAAAGGAATCTTGTCATCTTTGTTTTCTAACACCTAATGCATACCTCCTCTTGCAATATCAAAATCGGATGTGCTCTCCATATTTTTCACACAAATGGATCCTCAAGGCTCATTAGCTGCATTTAATTTCATCCTTGCATTTACATTCTTAGTTGCATTTCAGAAGGCTTCTATTTATTCCCTCCTTCCTTTCCTCTCTCTCTTTGCATCCTTTTTTGAGAAAATTCCACAATGTTATCTTTGTTGTATTCTTTTCTCGAGGGGCACAACCTGGTACCGTCATTACTTCAGCAGGACTCAAAGAAATCCTCTTCCTCTGGGGCAACTTATTTTTCTTGTCTTTGACGCAACGTCACTTGCGATGCCACATCAAAGAGGGGCAAAATCTAGACGTCCAAAAATATTAATATTATTATTAATATTTTTCTCCCTCTTATTCCTTCTAACTATTTAATTTAATCAATTAAATAACTTCATTTGGTAGTATTTATCAATAGTTTAAATAATATTCTAATGTATTTTATTTAAGTACATTTACCTCCACAAAATCCCCTTTTAATAAATTTATATTTATTAAATCATCCATATTCCTAATTCATCTAAAGCATGATTTATTCAAATTCAATTTGGATTATAATCGAAACCCTAGCTAGGAACCTATTAATCCTACCCTAAAGCCTGCCCTATTCCTACCCTACTCCCATCACCTCATTTCCTAAGTTTACTTCCCCACCTAACTATCCTTTTAACCATGCTTAATGGGTGATTCCTAACCTTTTTAAGGCTAATGGAATGCTCACCCACATGGGAAAGTTCTCTCCAAAATGGGCACCCATTCCTCTTACAACTTTGTCTCCTTTTTTGAAATATTGAGCTACTCAATATTAATGCTAATTTTGACTCAAAATTGGCCATCTTTTCAAGTCATGTGTCTCCCATGTGGCTCTTATGTGGATGCCACATAGGTGCTACTTCATCCAAGCCTCTTCCTCTCTCCAAAAACTCTATAAATAGAGGCCTTCTCCTCTCATATTTTCATCTCTCAATTTTGCATTGTTATCATGTTATTTTGCATTTAGAAGTTCATAGCTCTAGATTCCATGTTTTCATATGCTCTTAGTTTATGCTTAAATCACTTAGATATTACATGCTAGGTTATTTTTGGTTAAAATTGAATCATAGTTTTTATCTCATATCATAATATAACATACTTCTTGCATCATAGTTTTTAATCTCATGTCTTGCATATCAATTTGAGCATCATCTTTGGGAAGGATTTAAGACTAGTTTTCCATACTAGTTCTTGAATTTCTTCTTTGATTCCAAGCTTTCATTCCATAGTTGCATTGCCTTGGAGATTCATGTCATTTGTATGTTTGAGAGAGCACACCTACATCCTATCTAAAAGAGCAAATCAAAATGAGTAGAATAGGGTGCATTTGTTTACTCATTTTAAGCTCAATCTGATGTTATTTGGTATTCTTTGTTGCTTGCTTGTTTTTTTACATGCTTTTGAAATGATTTATGTGCTAACCTGCTAATGTTTGCATGTTTGAGCTTGCTCCCAACAGATTGAAGAATTCCACATACACAATATGCATATTTACTTCCATATCATATTGAGGTATGCATAGAATATGTTAAAATTATCTTAGTGGCTTAGGTTTATTCCTTTTAATACATTTTTTATGAAATACATTCTGGCACGCCCGGTGGGACCCACTTCATGGGTTCTTTACTAACCATCTAATGTGTTTTTGAGTGTTTCTTGAGTTTCTTGAGCTTGTAGGTTGAAGGCCTTTCTAAAAAGAATTTGGAAGTCAAGTTTTACAAAATGTGACAAATCACAAAAATAGCCTCACAAACATGTTTGGGGCAGCCAAGAGAAGTCTTTTGACATATAATCTCTTATACTTTCCTCATTTTGTTATTTTTAACTTGTAGGAAATATATACATTGTATATACATTTAAGATTTCCTTTCTTTCTATAAATCTATATTTGTAAAATAAAAAATCTCTCTTTTTAAAATTTCTTTTACTAACCATTTAAGAAGTTCTTTATATTCTTTTATTTTAAAATATATGTATTAAAATATCAAATATATATACAGGTGTGTATACATATATTTTAGTTCATAAATTAAAAAAAATAAAAATAAAAAATATGTATATATATATATAGATATAAAGAAAAAAATAAAAAACAAAAATAAAATATAATTAACAAAAAAATAAAATCCACACGGGGCCGTGATCTCCATAGACCCCGCGAGACTATGAGACCACAGTCCCTCGTGGGCTGTGGAGACCAAAGACCCTGCATGGGCCGTGGAAATCACAGACTGTGCGTGGGCTATGGTCCCACAAAATCTGCCCAAATTTTTTAAAACAACAATTTTTTTTGGTGTTAAAAAAATTCTTTTTTAATATCAATTTTGCTCATTATTATATATTTTTTAACAAATAACTTTATTTTTTTATTTTTTTTATTTTTTAGGAATTCAACCCCTGGTCATATGGGTGACCAGGGGCTCTGCTAAAATTTTCATCCCTCGTTGTCCAACCTATGGTCACGTGGGGCCTAGGGGCTGACTGTCAGGGGCTTGTTTTAGCCCCTTTCCTCCTTGCAACTCATAAATGGGCACTTTCACAAAAACCTTAACAACTTTCACCTACGCGCTCCTTTTTGGACGATTCAAGAAGTGTTGGAAAGATGGTTCCATGTTCGTTCCATATATATAAACTAATTCATCAAATTCCACTCCAAAAATTAGGTGCATGCATTCAAACTCACCCCTTTTTTGTAATCTTAAAATACTCATAACTTTTACATACAAAGTCATTTTTTTAAGTTATTAAAAAAATGCAAGGAATCAAACTTTTCAATTAGTTTCAGCTTTACACAATCTGATTGAAGTTTTTTCCTCATATTTTTAATTTTGGGCTTAAAATATACCTTCACATTTGGATTTGGGAGCTAAAAAGAAAAAGTGTCTTTTAATCCCCAATATCACATATGTATTCTCTCCTCTCGCGCCTTTGGGTGACCTTGAGTGCACAAGAAATAGTTGGTCTTATTTTTGTTTTTTTAGGAGGATGCTTAGGGATTTGATCACCTTAACGGATGACCTCAAATCCCATGTTTCGACGGAGTATAAATATTGGGAGGTGAATCCAAAGACGCCTCTCTTGGAAGTGGAATCTTGTCACTCTTGGCTAAGCCCCCCAAAAAATTATACCTTTGGGAAGTGAAGGTGGAGATTTGGGTTACCGTCTCCTCTTGAATGTGTGGCATTATTCTTTTTCATTTATGCATTTGAGCCTCATGTACCTTGTGTATATCGAAGACATTCCCTTAGTTAAGCTTGTAAATCCTAGTTGAAACCTCAATAGTTTTTTTGATGTGTTTGATGTTCTTGAATGTTTAAAAACTTCCCCATTTGCAGCCAAAAGGGGACACACCATCCCAATTAAGCCTTAGGAATTTTATCTTGTATATAATTTCATTGTATATTTTACATATTTAAATTAAAAAATCCAAAAAAATTACAAAATTTCATAATCCAAAAACATCATAAAACTTCCAAAATCCAAAAAAACATAAATTTGAAAAAAAAATCATAGCATTAAAAAAATTTAAAATTTAAAACTCAAAAACTTAAAAAAAAATCAAAACATTGTAAAAACAAAAACAAAAACATTCTTGTTTAAGTCTAGTCAAGATTTCCACATCATCTCCACTTCACTTCTTCTATATATAAACTTCATCATCATCATCATACTTCTTATCCTAATCACCCTCTTAATCATCCAAACCATTCCTCTAATCCCAATCATCCTTAATCATTCTATTCACCATCTCCTAATCACCCATAACATCCTTCGTCATCTTATCCTTAATCCAATCCAAGCATCCTCTATATCGATATCATTCTAATCACCATCTCTAATCATACACAACATTTCTAATCTTCTCCCTAATCCAATCCAACCATCCATATTCTTCTAATCATCCTTAATCAACATCTACATCCTAATCAATCTTTCAACATCATCCTATCTTAATCATCCTAATCACCCTATCCTTGTCATCCCATTCTTCTTAATCACCATTAATCATCTTAATCATTCTTCATCTTAATCATCATCCATAATCATCCTAACCATTCCCTTCATCCTAATTACTTCATCTAAGATACTCATATTCTTCTTAACCATCACAATCATCTTTGATTCTATCTTAATCATCCTAATCATTCACATTATTCCTTAATCATCCTAATCATTCACATTATTCCTAAATATCCTAATAATTCCTCTTATCTTAATCATCCTAATCAAAATTCACCTTCATCATCATAACCTCTTCATCCTCATCATCTATATTCTTCTTAATCATCCTTATTCATTCCTCTAGTCTTAATCATACCTAATTAATCCATCATATATCTTTTGGGACCCTAATGCTAATCAATTTTCATAAACCAATAAAGGTCCTAATCATCCATCTTATCGTAAACATCTTAATCATTTCATCATATTCCCAATCATTCAACCAAGGTCCTAATATTCATCCTAATCATCCTTCTAAACCACATCAACATCTACTTTCTTAATCCAATCCCATCATTCATTCTTCCATCTAATCATATCAACATCTAATTTCTTAATCCAATCCCATCATTCATCTTTCATCCAACCTTATCACATCATCATTCTTATAATCCAATCCACTTGTCAACCTCATATCATTCTATCCAATCCCAATGCAGTTCATCTTCCTCTTCATCCAAAACCAATAACCCTTTAGTTATTCCCTTGTCTTCAAACATCCCTCATCCATATTTCAAATTTCATCCATTCTCAATTCAAATCCTCATCCACATCATTTTCTATTTCAATTTTTCATAAAATCTTTCACTTTTGGCTTAGGAGCACCATCATAATCTTTGGACTTTAGTCATCATCCAAATCAAATCAATCAAACCTTGAGGGCCTTCCCTCACAATAAAATTAAATCCAACCTTGAGGCCCTGTCCTCATATCCAAAAATTCAAATCAAATCAATCAAATCCTTGAGGCCATACCCTCTTAAATAAAAAACAAAGTCCAAAATTTCTCCTAGTCCTAAGTTTATATTCCATCCATCCTCAAATATTTCACTTTATCCACTCAATCTAAATCTTCATCCACATTATATTCTAATCCAATTCCAAAAACCCCTCATTCAAACATCATGAATATGGATTGGTTTCACAAAATGGCTTAGGACTTTAAAGTGCTAAACCCTAATCCTCAAATGATACCTCCAATCCAACCCACCTACCAAATAAATCCTCAACACATCATATTCAATCCCAATTCATATCCCATTTCGTATCCTTCCTCTACCTTTGACAAGGGAAATCCATCTCATTATTGATGAACTACAACTGATTTTATGTTTGAAGTCATTTGTTGATATTCAACTGAGTTGCTGAAGTGATGATAAACATTATCAATTATTGTATTGTCATTGATGTCAACTTATTTGAGTGTTATTATGGTGGAAAACATTTGTTATGTATTAAAGATTTGGAACAAACAATGTTTATGTGGTCGGTAAATAAAGAGTCCTGTATACACCGAGTAGTAGTGTATACCGAGCAACAGTGTTAACCGAGCAAGGAATTGCCGACACAACTATTGATGAAGAAATTAATTCAAACGTCTGACTAAAATGTTGAGATGGAAATTGATGACTTCAAGGTAACAAATAAAGTTTGTTATTTGATCAAACGGTTATGAAAATTCAAGGAATATCAGATGACAAATATTGAAACGTGTTTTTAACACAACTGTCGAAGAAGGATCAAGTGGGAAAATGAACGATGAAGATTACGCGGCAAGATTTGAAGGATGAAAATTAAATGATACATGAGGTCTATATAAGAGACAAGAGATTCATTTTGTGAATCATGTACACAAATACTGAAGCATACATGCAAATTTGATGCATGACTGATCAAACTGGTTAAAGACAAAACCAAGCATTTCTGCAGACATCGCTGAGAAAAAATAGAGGAAAGAGGATTATTGAGAAGAACAAGTATGATATGACATGAAGTGAACAAATTGATCAGAGGTATTATATACTTAGAATAGATCTGAATATCTGCAAATCAGAGTTGTATTTGAATCAGATCATTACTGTATTAGTTTAACCATTGTTATAGATAATTGTCTTAACCGAGTGGGATAGTAAATCCTTATTAGAACATTCAGAGAATGTTAATTTTTTTTATTGTTAACCCCATAGTGAATGCATGGTCAAGAGAGAAATGGTAGTTTTAAATCCTCTAACATGGTCACATTTAACAGTGTGTATTGTAACCTTTAACATGGTTGGCTCTGTTAGTAATAACTGAGAGGGGGGGGGGGGGGGGGAAGNGGGGGGGGGGTGAATCAGTGGCCTCAAGATTTTATCCAATTTAAACTTTAATCCACCAATCAATACTTCTCAAATTATTAAGTCCCTAAAAGATGTATGCCTTTGAAATACTTGAAACATATAACTGTCTGTCGGTTTACCTTGTCTGTCCTTATTCTCCTTGATAACCAATAAGCAGCCAATTGTATTTATCGATACTCAGTAAGTATATAGAGTATACCAGTAAATCCATAAATGCATATGCAGAATGTAAAATAATAAAGTAATAAATCATACACATATAACACAAGGATTTTAATGTGGAAACCCTATTAAGGGAAAAACCACTGGGACCGGTACCCCAAATTTTCACTCTTCTGAAGTGAGCCTTGTTAGGAGCAAACCCTATTAAAGGTTACAAACACACTGTTAAGTGCGACCTTGTTAGAGGATTTTCAATACATAGGTTGTCACTAAGTATCTGGCATCTATGCTACCATCCTTGAATCAGTCTCATGACTGTCAATA
>MU227674.1:2056705-2072138 GCA_018584345.1 Thuja plicata
CAAGATGCTGCAAATTGGTCAAGAGACTCAAATGGTAAAAATGATTGATGTTATGAATGATGCAAGAAAAGCTGAAAATGAAAGAACACTAGCCATTGATGATAGGAGGAAAATTATAGAGAAGCTAAAAGATAAAGAATCAGAGATTCAAAGACTCACTGAGCATCACCATGAGGTCACCAACCAGATTATTCTTATGAGTCAAGAAGCAAACAAATTAAATACATAACTCATAGAAAGAATATAGACCATTGGTGAACTAAGGGAAGAAAATGAAAAATTAAAGTATGAAATCAGAGTTCAGAATCAACACAATGAACTGATCAAAAAGGCTAAGGATAACATTAAACGAATAGATGATTTTCTTGATGGACAAAGAAGAGTCAACAACTACACAGGATTAGGGTACAATGAGAATGGAGAATCCTCAAATCAATCTGATAAGAGGAATGCTTTCACAACCCCAAGATCCAAGAAGCTATCATGCAATCATTGTGGAAAACCAGGCCACACCTCAAACATCTGCAGAAGCAAAATGAAAGGTATTCCTCAAGCACAATCTACTTTTATTGATAATTGTTATAAATGTCAAAAGAAAGGACAAAGGCACATGAGTGTAGATCCAAAGAGAAAAACCTACATGGAAAAATACTGTCCTACATGCAAGATGAATGGGCATACACACAAGGAATGCTGGAAAAAGAACAACAAGGCATGGACTTAGAAAGAAATTGATAAAAGCTACAAACCAACCAGAGAGGGTAACTCATATGTTTGGGACTATAACACATGGGTAAATTGCACAACATGTGGAAGGTATGGTCATATTTCTACCAACTATATGAGAAAATGGACTAGAAGGTCAAGAGGATGGACCAATCCAGGTATGACATGTTTACATTGCCATAAAGTTGGACATGTGATAAAAGATTGCAAAGACCGACTGACAGACACAAATACACATCCCAATGGAAATACCATTGATGACATCAGAAGAATGAGAAACAAGATGTGGGTAAAAGCCACAAACACTGAAGGTGCTAGTACAAGCAATGCAAATGATGACACCCCATCCACTGGATCCGGTGACATCATTACATCTAACTAGATTGCACAAGTAAGTATGAAACTGCCATATCACAAGTTTCATTATGCATCAGTTCCATTACACATAGTTCATATTGTTATATAGGCATGAATTAAGATGAAATATATTGTTACTTGATAATCTACTATAAAGCAACTATCGGTTATTGGACACAATCTGCATCAGTGAACACACACAGAAAAGACATGCAACACTTACCAGAATATATCGGTCATTACACACGTTATGTGTAACCTGACGAATATTGGTATACACTAAATCTACAAAAGCTATTGTCGCAATATCACCGACGATCATCGGTGAAAACTCCAACACCGCTAAGCTACCCCAACACTTTGCAAAGACATTGGAGGAGTTATGAATATATTTACCGACAGAGGTAGTCTTCATAAACTGACGAAGTTGGTAAGCATTAATGACAACTTAGGGAACCAAAAAGTATAAAAGCCCAATAGCTAAGCTCATTTTTGCACCCACAATTTTTGAGCAGAGCAGAGCAGAGTGATTTCACGCAGTTTGAGAAGTGACCCAGCAGAAGTCATTAACTAAGCATATAGATTTGAAGGAGATCACAGACATTTAGTAAGTTCTTTCACTCACCGATAAGCATTATTTTGATTTATGAAAAAGGTCTAAAATCTTGAAAAAAATGGCATCGACATCTAGGGTAGAGAAACTAAAAGATGAAAAGAAGAAACCATTTAACCTTGTTAAAAGAGGGGCATGTGCTGAACTAAAATATAAGTTACATCTTGAGATAGCCTCTCAACCAGACGATTCTGGAGCATTCTCCTGAATCCCAGCTAGGGTTTTATTGGTCGAGGATGTTAGGTCCTATATACATTGCAAGTTCTCGGAGATAGGAGATCTGGACCTAGACAATGCCTATCAGGCACTTTGTGATGATGGTGGCAAGCTCAAAGAAGAGCATAAACACTTAGAAGTGAAAGGTCTGACAAATGCACTTCATTTCCCAAAGGTTTTTAAAACAGAATGGATTAAGGTTATTTTAAGTAGAGTACATAATAACACTTTTTGGTTGAAAAAACCAAAGGCTATAACAAAAGATGTGATACATGTAGTAATAGGTTATCCAACAACTTACAAACCTCAGGCTCACAAACATCCTTCTCTTGTAGAAGTCAAAAAGTTAACCGGTGCTAAATCAGACAAGAGGGTACTGAAGGTAAACACTATCACCGACACAGAGCTAAAATTTGGTGCTTGCATAGTTGGATATAAGATATTTCAAGCTAGCAGAATGAACAATATCTCTAGCACAACAATGAGCATAGCCTACAAAATCATCAAATAGGGGAAGAAGATGGATCTTGCAGAGATCCTATTGCATCAATTTGAGGAGAACATGTGCACCATAAGGTCTTCACAGAAAAACACATGTAAGTATGGTTCCCTCATATTGTGTATATTCTTCTACTTCAAAGAGTACTTTCCTTCAATTGGAAAAGTAACATGGGACACCAGCAGACCCATTACCATGCAGATTAATGAATACATTGAAACACTAGGCACAAATTTTAACAATGTTATGCATGAGTACTTTAAGACAATTAAGGATATGCTACAAGCAAGGAATAGAATTCCTGAAAGTCTAATTGAGGAATACAAAGAAGACATTTGTTTTATGGTGGATACTGATTTCACCTACATTCAAGCAGTAGTCCCAAGGAAATCTTGGCTAGAAAAGCTTGATTATGAAATCAAAACTGGGTTAGCAAAAGAAGAAATAAAGGCATTATTGAATGAACGCATTGACAACAATCAAATGAGGTTTGGCACATATGAGGAAGCCAAAAATAAAATTAAGTCAACACTTGTTGTCAATAAGGCTGTAAAGCAGTCTAAGAGGATGGTGAAAAACATAAAGAAGAACTTGGACATATCCTCTGATGGAGAAGAGGAAGAATAGGGTAAGGAGGAAGAATAGGGTAAGGAGGAAGAATAGAGTAAGGAGGAAGACACCGAGGAATAGCTTCCCATTGGTGAAATATTAGAGCAACAAGAATCATAAGAAGAGAAATCTGATTCACCACCTCCTCCTCCAACCAAAAAGTCTAGAACAAGAAGCCCAACGGCTAAGGATACTAGTCCTTCACCTATGGTAAAAGGGAAGGTGTACAAGAGGAAACCTACACCTACAAAGGTTAAACCACCACCCAGGGAACCTACAAAGAGGAGAAAGTATGTTCAAACAGATGAAGAATTAAAAGATACAACAATGGATGAACCCAACACTGTCAGACTAGAAAAGGAAAAGGTAAAAGTTACATCACCATTTGAAGACATTGATGACATATGTAAGTCTATTTCTGAAGCTGCATCTATTAGACATCCAAAAATTAAGAAATGGTTACAATGGGATACAGTAGATCAAGATAAGATAGAAGATGCACTAATTGCAAAAATGTGCAAACACTATTATATTCCTATGCAATACCATTCACAAGATGTTCCACAAGAACTGTTAGATAAGATTTCTTCTGGATTCACTTATGCACTTCATGAAGAGAAAAGGATTAGAGAAAGAGTATTGGTTTCTCTTATGCCTGAATCCCGAAAAGAAGAAATCAAGGAAGTTATGGAGAAATATACAAAGAAATTCTCACCAAAGATGAGAGCTTACAAATTTCTTCAACAAAAACTCATTGAGCTGGAAGAAGACACTCACAAAATATGGAGTGATATACTAAATCCTGATGAGGAAAGCAGTCTTGAAAAGGAACCTATCAAAACAACAGGTCACTCAACAGCTGAGTTGGAAAATGAAGAGGTACAAATCACAAGCCAAAAACAAATTGAAGTTATAGATGAGGAATGGCCAATAGATGGTAAAGATGATCAAGTACTGGATAGCCCCATCCACATTAACTTGGAGGATGAAGAAGTTGCCAAAGAAGAACTAACAATTAAGGGTAACTTAGATGTGGATATGAATGATGATTCATGGTTAGACAAAATTGTCGACACCATTATAGGAAAAGACCCTGCAACAGATATGAAAAAAGATAAAGATATCACTGCTACAAGGGTTAGTACCAATGAACAGGACAAGGCTATTGATACTGCAACTATCAAAATGCTTACAAATATGAATATATTGATAAATGATATCGATATACAATCCAACCAAGAAAAATCATCCAAGAAAGATGATGATATACCCAAGGATATGGGTATAGATGAAAATCAAGGTGCATCCAATACTCCAAAGGATATCAAAATAGAAATGAAGGATGACACCAATGAGCAAAAAGATACATCAAAGGAAAAACAACAAGAGGAAGAGAAAACTATAGAGGATACCTCAAAGAAGGTTGAAGAGAAAGAAAAGAATGAGAATGTAAAGAGAAATGAGGAATTGAAAAAAAAGGAAGACTCATCTATTGCAACACCCAAGGAACATGAGGAGACATCTTCACCAAACCGGTAGGTGATTACAGAATAGGTACAAAAGGATGCCTCATCCTCTAAACACTCACCAACAAAATCTACACAATCACAGGCGTTGCAAATGGTATTACATCAATCTGCCACTGCCAACCAACCAAAGAAGAAGAAGAAGAAAATAGTAAAGAAGGACATATTGGCTCTCACACTTGATGAGATCATTGAAGTTCCAAATTGGGACATTACCACTTTGGACAGTGACAAACTTCAAGAGTTTGGAGTGCTCTGTCAAAGGAAAGCCATACAAAAGAAAATGATCAAAGAACATAGAGAAAATATGGCACCTCAAAAGGCTAATGAGATACTCCAACAACTAGTTCCTAAAGTGAAAATTGATGAAAATACTTCAGTTAAGGAACATATTTCTGTTCTTACCGACGCTATCACAGAACAAGGCATAGAGGCCGACTAGGAAATGGAAGAGAAAGCAGAGAAGAAATATTAATTCAAGTTAACTGATAAGATAAGCCAAGAAGTGGTAGTGAACAAGGTCAAGCTCTCCAAACTTAGTGATGAACTAGAGCCAATGATTGCTGAGGCAATAACCTTAGTTCAAAAGATGTGCAAACTTGACATATTTGCAAAGGAAAATAGTGACAAACTAGCAGAAATTGATACAAATGTCACTAAGAGTGCACAAAGCCTAACCTCACATGTAGACAGTATAAAGGCACATCATGACACAGTCATTGAGGCAAACAGGCTAAGGCATGAAATATGGGATGCGGAGACCCAATTTAGAGGTGAGATCACAGAACTCCAAGCTCATATCTTACCAAATCTCACAATACTTCAGCAACATATTTTAGAAGCTAGAAATCTTATAGAAACCCCAGAGATGTCTATAGTAGACAACATCTATGATATTCATGTAAGGATTTCAATAGAGCACATGTCTCTAGAAATTCTAAAAGAAAAATGGGAGAAGATGATGGAGGAAGTCAAGTCCTCACATTCCCACCTTTTTGGAAAGTTGTAAGTACCTTTGTCCTTAGAATCAAAAAAGGAGGAAAGACAATGTATATAGCTATATACAATACAAATATTTGGAAAATACATATATTAGGTAACAAAAAAAAGGAAAAAGATAAAGGATACGTATATATATATACTTACACTTACCAGCACATACATAGGGGGAGTCATTCAAATGACTAAGGTAGAAGTATACACAGGTGTACATACTAATACACTCAGTATGTTGCACATATCATATTTTTGATACTAATGTCAAAGGGGGAGATTGATGACATTATTTTTCCATTAGTATACTCAGAGACATCAAGCATCACCGGCGGACCACAAGCAGTACTAGTGAATTGCAAGAATACCTGACATGATAGAATTTTGAGAAAAATGCTAAGTATAAATGTGACAAGCATCACCGACAACCACAAGATTCACCAATGAACACAAGAATTACCGGTGACACAGTTTCCAGAATCAACCCGACAGGAATAGACAAGCATACCTGATGACATATTCAGAGAAAGGAACAATGACGACCAAGAACACCGACTGTCAGAAAAGCCGCAAATTGTGGATCTGATTTATACACGGTGGATAAAGAAAAGTTATTCTATTTTGTAGAGTTTTTTTTTTTTTTTTATGGTCATGCAAGTTCTATGTAAATGTTTTAAAGCATCCTAACGGATCTAAAGCATATCTAACTACAGATCAAGATCAAGTTGTATATCTTGAATGTAGAGTTAACATGCGAATGCATGAATCAAGAATTGAACCTAAGCTAGTATGAATAGATATTCATACTCAATTGTGAGTACATGAATTATTCATAATTGATAGCCACAAAGAGCATCTAAGGAGCAGAAGGCAGAATTCATGCAAAAGATCAGAAACATAATACATCAGTTATCAAGAACACACAAAGGCTACCAATAAGCAGATAAAGGTAATACTCAATCATGGAAGGATGATTAATAGTATTTTTGGAGCTTTAAAGGATCTGTTATCAACAATTGAAGATTGCATATTCCATTAGATCAAAGACTTATGTAGTTGCATTCTAACAAGTGCATCACATCTAAAATCCTTTTGTAGAAGGTGGACTTAACCGTCCTTTATAAATCTCTTAATAGAGTGCACACTTAACAATGTTGTTAAAAGCTTCAAATGAAGTAGATCTTAACGGGTCTCTACTATAATACTCCTAACAGGGTAGGTCATCAGAAGTGACCAAAATTGTAAGCCTTAATCGGCTCTTCTTATCTGCAAATAGTGAAGTTTGTGGGTAACAATCCCCACCTCAGTTTTTACTTCCTTAATAGGAGTTTTCTATGATATCATATCTTGTGTCATGTGTTATCTAATTTCATGAATTTTTCTATTATTTCTACATATCAAAAGAATGTATGATATAATTTCATATGCATAAAGAAAGATGAACAGATAGATAAGTTAATCTACAAACTGATGACTAAGGGTTGATGGGCTAACCAAGAAAATTTTTAGAGGTACTGATTCACCCCTCCCCTCTCAGTACAAATTATCTCAATATAATTCCAACAGAATGATGTAGCTTTACTGACTCAATACATAAAACATTTTTCTCTGCTCTGTATTTTGCTATATCCCATACTACACACTTGTCGATCACAAATGATCTACTATAAGTATCCTCCTCCAAAGATAATGTCAAGTCAGCTTTTAGAAAATCTTTAACAACTTTCAAGTCAACCAAACCAATCATGCAACAAAATTAGAACCACACAACTCAAGATGAGTTGACGCGTTGCTTTATACAATCAGCTTCACCAAATTAAATCAAACTTCACTATCTAGATGAAACATGATAAGCGCTCTTAACCAAACAATCTGAACTCATCAAACAACATGAATCTAAACATCCATATCCCAAAGATAGGCACAACTAAAGAATCAATAAAACTGATGTTGGCTCTTAATAAATAATCTCCTGAAACTGTAACTGGCAAACAAATCATCATAACTAAGATTCAATTGCACAACTGAATCCATGTCTATGAAAATAGCATAATGAACATGTCTAAAGAATAAAAATAAACACGCAAGGCTCAAACATATCCATTATGATAATTACATACAGGACACTGGTGTATACTATATGTTGTCATCAATAACAAACATACAATCAACTACTGGTTCAAAGGCAAATCTCCAACAAAATGATGAGGACAATGTGAAAGAACCTAAATATTATAGTAAATTTGTTTACTAGGAAGATCCTAACACTATACTGACACAAATTCCTAACATTATCAGGAAACAAATTAATGTCACCAGGCAACAAATAGCACAAACCGAGAATCATGAAAATAATGAAATAGAAGATCATGAGCCAGAAGACAATGTAGATACTAAAGAAAATGATGAAGGAAGAGGAAATGAAACTATACTTTCTATATATGTAAGAAAACACCATCCATGAGATCAGATCATTGGAGATAAAAGAGCAAGCATATTGAAAAGAAGTAAGTTCAGAGATGACACTTGTTTAGTTTGTGAATTTGAGCCAAAGACTGTTAAAGATGTTGGAAATTGATCAATTTTGTGTGATATGATTCACTTTTTGGTTGTCGTTTATGGAAACACATATGTCATATTGATCTATTGATCTGGAGTTAAGTTTTGGTGATTCTATTATGGAATCGATTAAGTAGGGAGCATAAAAATAGAGGTATTTTGGGTATTGAAGATCGAGATCAATGAGTAATGTCGAGCGAGGTTAGGGGGAGATAATATGGGGTATGTAAAACCTAAATCTAATATCAATTTGATTTTGGTAAAGTCTACAGAGAGTTATAGTGAAATGAAGATATGCGATAGCAACATAACAATGATACAAAGCAGTTGAACTAAAGCGATGATTTGGGGAGTATGACATGGAATCCTAGAAATATAAGATAGATTATGATTGTTGATAATATATATTTTTATTATGTAAGAGTGTCAACTATGTAGTTGATATTTACTTTAATAATTATATTTTGTATTGAGAGCTGACTACGTAATACTTGGTTAAGATAGCCGACTTGGTGAAGATAAAAGATATATATATGAAGAATTTTTTTTGAGAGAAGTATGAATTGATGTAATAAAGGAATATGTGATATGAGAGATGTGAATAGAAGAGCATAGGGTTGATAGAGGTCATTGAAGAGATATGACTGAAACTATCTAAGCATTGGAGATGCTTGTTTTTGTTCATTACTGAGAACACTTTTGTAATAGAAATATATTGTAAGAGCTATAAGCTCAGTTGGTCCCTAAAAAGGTGTTCTATACCTTTAGCAGGGATTTATTCCTCTAACAAGGAATTGTGCTATGTAAAATTCAGCTCCTAATAGGGCTAGGTCTCCTAACAGGGACATTATACTTTAGTGCAAGCTTGTGGGTACCATCCCCATCGGGGTTTTCCCCTAGCTAGGGTTTCCTTGACAAAAAAACAATGGTGTCATGAATACTATGTGATTTTCTTATGTTATTTTGATTTTAGTATGCTTAAGGTTTATGTTGAATTGGTTTAAAGTTAATTTCAAGTGCAATAATACTGATTCACCCCCCTCTCAGTATTAATTAATCCTAACAATTGGTATCAGATATTTTGGCCCTTGGAGAGAAATCTTAAAAACTTAAGGGAGATAAAAATGGATTCAAATAGTTTGTAGGAAAATTTTGAAGCTGCACTTGAAGACCTTGATAAAGAAAAAGAAGAAAATGATGATTTGAGATTCAAATTAAGGAGAAAAGATGGATTCATAAAGAAACCAAAAGAACAACTCAAACTTTCTAGAAATAAGAGACAAGAACTTGTGGTTCAAATAAAAGAAGATATAAACAATGATAATTCAGATCAGATGAAGCAACTTGAAGAAGAGAATGACACTCTGAAGCTCGAGAATGAAGGCATTGCTAAAGAAATTTAATTTGAAAAGGATGCTAAAAACAAGATTGAAGAAGCTTTAAAAAATGCAAATGCTTTGATAGAACAAATGAAGAATGAGGCTAACCATTAGAAGAATAAGTATCTAGAATTGGAGAAATACAATCAGATCATAAAATGTGAACTTGTTGAGACCAAGAAACACATTGAGAAACTCCACATGAGTAGTGACTTGATCAATGAACAAAGAGATAGACATAAACCTAAAGGTGACATGAGTGGTATTGGATTCAATGAAGATGAATGTTCCAAGAATCAAGAAGAGACTCTAGATGTGAAGATTGATGCAAAAAACTTACTCTTGAAGAACCTTAAGAATAGATCAGACCTTTTAGAGGTATATTGTTTGGTTGTAACAAGTTTGGACACATGAAAAGAGATTGCAAAGGTAATGCCCCTTTTAAGACCTTTTTTGGTTATTGTTTTAACTGTAATACATATGGACATAAGAAGGTAGAATGCAAGAAACTAAATCAATCTGGATATAGACAAGATAATAGAAGAGAACATACAATGAAACCTACATGTTACAAGTGCAATAAAATTGGACACATTGTGAAGTTTTGTAAGTTGCAAGTAAATCAGGACATAAGACCTATATTTTACAAATGAAACAATCCATGCCATATAGCAAAGTTTTGCAGGTATAATGGAGTAAACAACAGAAGAGTACCACCTCCTAGGAATACACAGAAGAATAACAATGATATTGGTAAGAGTATTGCATAATTCAAGAGTGATTTTGAAAATTGTTTCAAGAAAGAAGAGGATAAAAATTGTGGAAAGATATGGAAGATCAAAGAAACAAGTGAGACATTGGTTCAGGGAGAGACATTAGATTGGTAGAATAGTCCCAAAGGATAACTGAGAGTGGGGGTGAATCAGTTATCAAAAAATTTAATTATTTTTCTTCCTTAACATTAGAATACAACAAAGTAAATGCTTAATCAGATAACATAGTACACAACACACAATTTGATTAGAGGGAAACCAAATGGTAAAAAACCCGGTGGGAATTAGCACCCACAATGAACTATACTTGTTTATAGTAATCCCTATTAGAAGATATTTCAACCCTATTAGGAGTTGTACTTTACAATGCAATAGGTATAGTGACCTGGTTAAGGGTTGGACCCTATTAGGAGTCTTTTACAAATAACCCTGTTAGGGGTGGTGGACTCACTATCCAAAAGCTCATTGCTTAATGGTGAAGGCTACAACCTTTTGTATAGCATATATGCACTATATCTGATGATGAAATGTAGAGTAGACCTACTGTCTTGATCAGTTTCAGTGTATTACAATCTTTCACTTCTTCTTCACATAGACTCTCGACGAATGAACCACATCTGATATTTTGCTCTGTACATCTTCTATCTCTTTTCGTATCATTCACACTTAGCGTATCACAATTGACTTGCTATAAGTATCTTCCTCAAAGTATGAGATCATGGGATCTATAAGACAACTCTTCATAACATCCTTGTTAGTTCTACTAAGCACCCAAGTATAATTACAACCACACAAGTATAAACTGAATAGACGCGACACTTCACTAAGTCAGCTTCACCAAATCAACTCAAACAACACAATCTTGATGTAATATGATAGGCACATTTAACCAAAGATAGTTAACTCATAACTAACCATGAATATATTCATGTATATCTTGAAGATAGGCGCAACTCAAGAAACATGTCAAATATGTCAGCTCTGTACAGATACACTTCCAGAATTGTAACTACCAATAACAGAATTACACAACTTGACTAAAACATCATATCTGGATCTATGTGTATGAACATAACATAATAAACATTTCAACAACATGTATCTAACCATGCAAGTCTTCATGTCATCATTCTGATAAGTACATACAGAATTACTACTGTATATTATATGTTGTCATCAATGACAAACATACAATCAATTCACTGAATAGAATCAAATCTCCAACAATATCACCCTTTGACATTGATGGAAACATATGATATAAAAAACATCTTCTATTCATGGTGTCCTCTTTCTTTTACAATATTCTCAATATCCTCATCAAAGATTTCTCTATACTGTTGCAGTTCCTCTGACTATGTTTTTGTTCCATGTATATACTCCCCCAGAGTATATGCTCCCCCTTAGTACATACTCCCCCTTTGACATCAATGGCAAAGGGTGCCATAGATCTTTAGGCACAAGTACTACTCCATAAGTAGAGTAGTCAACCATTCATCAGTCACTTAATGAATGATGTTCTTCCTGCTTCTTCTAAACAGACTCAGGAGAGGGAATTACTCTCAACTTTTCCCTGAGATAATAAAAAGTATTATTTGATAAGGGATTTGTGAAAATATCTACCAACTATTCTATGGTGCTCACATAGTCCAATATCACTTCTTTGTCTGCAACCTTTTCTCTAAAAAAATGGTACTTGATCTCTATGTGTTTTGTCTTTGCGTGCATCAAAGGGTTCTTAGACATGTTGATAGTGCTAGTATTATCACAGTGAATAAAAATAGGATAATCAACTTGAATGTCGAAGTCTTTAACCATCTACTTGATCCAAACCATGGTTGAACAATTCAGTGCTATTGCAACATATTCATCTTCTACTATTGACTGAGAAATATAGTTCTGCTTCTTTCTTATCCAAGAAACCAACCTGTCTCCAAGAAATACTGATCCTCCTGAAGTGCTCTTCCTATCATAAATACAACTTGCCCAATTTGCATCTGTATACACATGAATTTTTGCATTCTTTGATTTAGGTGACCATAAACCATAGTCTATAGTTCCATTTAGATATCTAATATCCTCTTGATTGCCATTAGGTGATTCTTCTTGGGTTCAGCTACAAATCTTCCAACAATGCCAACTGCATTAGATATGTCAAGTCTGGATTAAGTTAGATAAATGAGTTTACCAATCATAGATTTATACAGTCTTAGCAACTGCTGTAGAATTATTATCTTTTGAAAGCTTTCTTCCTATTATCATGGGAGTGCATAATGGCTTACAGTCTTCCATCTGGAAGGTCTTCAATATTTCCTTCATATATTTTGATTGATTAATGACTATACCTTTATCTGTTTGCTTTACATTTAGTCCCAAAAAGTATTTTATAGGACCAATCATGCTCATTTCAAATTCATTCTGCATTTCTTTTGCAAATGCTGTACCGAGCTTGTCATTACCTCTGAAGATAATGTCATCAACAAATATGGAAACTAATAATAATCCATCAGGTGTCTCTCTTGTGAATAGGTTATAATCTGTTGCTCCTTTCTTGAATCCAATCTTGGTAAGATAACCATCAAGTCTCTCATACCAAGCTCTTGGGGCCTATTTAAGACCATAGAGTGCTTTCTTCAATCTACATACCATGTCTGGTTCATCTGAAAGATTAAATCCTTCAGGCTGTTCTATGTAGACTTCTTCATTCAAGTCACCATTCAGAAAAGATGATTTTACATCCATTCGATAAAATTTAAAGTCTTTGAATGTTTCATATGCCAAAAACAATTTAATGGCTTCCAGTCTGCTCACTGGGGAAAATGTATCAGTGTAGTCTATTCCTTCTCTCTGCGCATATCCTTTACATACCAATCTTTCTTTGTTTCTAACTAGTGTACCATCTTCATTCATCTTGTTTTTGAATACCCACTTTGTTCCAATCACATTTTTGTCACTGGTTCTAGGAACCAATTCCCATGTGTCATTCTTAATTATCTAATCTAGTTCTTCTTTCATTGCATTCTTCCAATCAAAATCATTACAAGCATCTTCAACACTTAAGGGTTCAATCTGTGAAAGTAAACATACCTCTTCATCTATTTCTAGACTCTTTTCTTTTGATCTGGTCAAAACACTGTTTCTTTGATCTCCAATGATATCATCTTTAGAGTGATATCTAGATGTGAAATTAGGAACCTTATGTGTGACTTCTTCTTCTGTAATCTGAGATTCTTCTCTGCTTGATTCAGGTTCATTGCATGAGACATCAATGCAATCGAACATTTCTTCAATAACACTATTTTTTCTGCTAGGCCTGGGTTCATCTTCAATCATAGGTGCATATTCATAGTACCTCTCTTGAACCATAAAATTTTCATCAATCTTAACATGAGTGCTTTTAATTATCTTCTTTAATCTCAAATTGAAACATCTGTAAACTTTGCTTTTTGTAGAGTAACCAAGAAAAATACCTTCATCACTTCTGGCATTAAACTCACCAACACCATCATTTCTCTTGATGTAGCACTTGCTGCCAAAGATTTTGAAAAAATTTACTGTAGGTACATTACCAAACCAAAGTTCATAGGGTGTCTTATCTAGGCCTAGCCTCAATTGTGTTTTGTTGATAGTATACACTTATGTGTTCACTTGTTCTCTCTAGTAGGTGTGAGCAACTTTTCCTTCAATCATCATAGTGCGAGCTGTATCAAGTATAATCCTGTTCCTCCTTTCTGTAATCCCATTCTGCTGAGGGGTTCTAGGGGTAGTCAATTGTCTTTTAATTCCATGTTCCTCATAGTAATCATAGAACTGGTCAGAGGTGAACTCTCCTCCTCTATCTGATCTTAAATATTTCAATTTTAGTCTAGATTCATTCTCAACCTTAGCTTTGAATATTTTAAAATTCTCAAAGGCTTTAGATTTCTCCTTTAAGAATGCAACCCACATCATCCTAGAATAATCATCAAAAAAAAAAATGAAATACCTTTCTCCGTAATATGATCTTGTTGAGTAGGACCACATAAGTCTGTGTGTATTAAGTCCAATTTGTTTTCAGCTGAGTTCTGCTTGCTTCTAAAAGAACTCCTTACATGCTTACCCATAACACATTCCCTGCATATTATGTCACCTCATCTTGCAATACTAGGAAGGTCTCTGACTACCTTGACATTACTTATCTTTACTATGTTATCAAAATTGATATGACATAGTCTCTTGTGCCATAACCAACTGTCATCTAATTTTGCAACAAAACAACTTACATCAGAATTGAGCTAAAAAACATTACCTTTTGTTTTAGAGCCTGATGCAATCATGTCTTTATCCTTGTTGTTAATTATGCACTTGTTTTCTTTGAACTCCAAATGATAACCTTTGTCAAGTAGTTGTCCAACACTTAGTAATTTATGATGTAATCCATCAACATATAGAACATCATCTGTCTTGTTCTTTCCATCCAAAGTGATAGAACCTCTGCCTATGATAGGTTTAGGAGTGTCATCTCCAAATATAACCATACCACCTTTGTATTTTTCTAAATGAACAAATCTGTCTTTGTCACCTATCATATGATGAGAGCATCCATTGTCAATGATCCAATCAGTTCTAATGTCTACTTTGGAAATTAGGGCTAACTCTTACATTCTTCCTTTTCATCTACAATGTCCATTTCCTCAAGCAACCTTTCCATGTCTCTAAGGGCAACGAATCCAATTTCATCTTCTCCTGAATCTTCATCAGTTACACCTTCTTCAACATGATAGCATTCCTTCTTATATTCAGGTTTGTAATTAGATCTGAACTTCTTGACTCTTGTGGGACACTTAGATGCAAAGTGACCAATCTTGTTACATGAAAAGCATTCGAATGGAAGTTGTCCTTCATATTTTACTTTTCCTTTCTTTTCTCTTTTAGAAATCATAAAAATGATTTCTTCTAGTTCTTCATCAACTTCTTCTTTCTCATTATGACTGGAGATGTGTAAGGCTTCCTTACCATGGACTGAGGCTTTGAAAGCTGTTTCACTTTTAGGTTCAGTCTTTAATCTTGATATCTAAAATGCAGAGATTTTGCTGATCAAATTCTCTCTCTTGAAGTCTTGTGAGAATTGCATGGTTTCCTCTAGAATACTTATCTTGTTTTCATAGTCTGATGTTAAAGTAGTTAGCAACTTGTCCATTATA
>MU227674.1:2114070-2132492 GCA_018584345.1 Thuja plicata
ATGAAGAAGGACCTTATCCAGTCCTTAGCAATTAGGCTTTTCTTGTCTCTGAATCAGTATTAGAAGGCATGGTGTTCAAGTAGTCATTTCAAGCACTGTGGTTCATACAAGAAAAATCCCTAACACATGTTACACCTTATGATGATACAAACACAAAGGATTTAAAGCAATATCTATCCTACTTGAAGATGGACTTGTGATTTCAAGCAAAATGGGATATCACTAAGGGATTTAAATTACTTGAGACGGACTGATGGTCTACAAGCAATATTGTGTTTGTTTGAGGATGAATGTTCACAAAACTCTGATTAAGGTCTTTCAGCCTAAGGATTTGATTTGATATTGATCTAATGCTCCAAAGGAAGGATGATGATGGTGATGAAAGAAGTGGAAGAATGATCCAGAAGTCAGGTGTTTCCTAATCGTATTGTTCAAGAGTGATAAAAGATCTATTGAGTGAAAACTTGGCCATGAATTTGCAAATGGTGTTGTTGTAAATGATTTTATCAAGCTTCTCACGGTGTTCAATACCTTGTTTGATAGATGTTGTGATGTGTTGGAACTCTTTAGATTTACGGGTGGTTTCCTTTTGCTCTTTAAGGACTGAATATTTAGGAAGTTTGACCTTCTTGTGCTTCTTAAAATTGGTCATATCATGGAAAAATCAACGTTGGCCAAATGGATGAATGATTTAGAACAAACGATTTTAGGGTTCGGCAGATGGTCAAATTTTGATTATTTTGGTCAATTTTTGAAGGTCACTATTTTCAAGCGGAGACGGCAGTCTCAGACGCAGACGACAATCTTCGCAGATGGTAATCTGCGCAGATGGCGGATCTAGAGTGGAGACGGCCGACTGAGACTAAGACAGTGTGTTGAAATTTTGGGTTGATTTTTGATGTTCAGTCTGATTTTGGTCAAATTGTTCGATGGCAAGAACTAATTTTAAGTGCAAACAAACTAGAAAATAATAGACACATGTGTCAAAACAATCCAACAAGGGACAAAGCAACCTTGAGGGATACAATCACTTGTAACATTAAGGGATTTCTTTCTAGCTTTCCAATATTCTGATTGTGTATGTTCAAGTGATTCTTTCAAACCACTTATGTTTTTACTGGGTCTAGCACATCGAAAGACAGTTCAAGCAGTAACTACCTAAGGAATTTGGCTTCGCATAAAATATTATAGGCCCATTACTTGGTATTCCTTTAGCTCACACAGCATGTCACCCCCGGAAGGGCGCCCATATTTTTGCCTTTTGCCAGGTATTGTCGCCGTGCTACGAAGATCTCTTTCGCAACACAATACCCTAGGACACGTATGATGAGAATCTTGGGGGGAGATTCTTCCCTCCCCTTGCACCATAATAAGTCACCATTCGGAGGTAAACCGGGTAGGCTACTACTTTATGGTTTCTAGTAAGGTTTCGTGGCATCCCCGCAATCGGTTTGTACGGCGTGAGACACTTAAGTCTCTAGTTCAACCATGCTAGTATGCTGAGGGATATTCACTCAGTATGGACTACCATTGAACATGACCCACCCGAGCTTGAAGGGATAAAGAGGACCTTTGGGTCACACCTTATTTCTATGCCGGTCGAAGGGATTACCGGTTTGAGGTCGTCCTCTAAAGGGGAAGCGCTCCCTCTAGATAGACCTCTCTAGAGGCTTGATTAAGCTAAGCTTTTTCTTCACCCAAGATTCGCGAAAGTGCGGGGAGAGGATATGGCTATAGTTTAATCAAAGCATCACTTAAATTAAAGGGATTTAATCTAAGACAAGTAGCTCGAAAAAAAGTGTTGAGAAACACTTCTTCAAACACACCAAAAAGAGTTTATTTCCCAAATTAAACCTAATTAAAGAAACTATGTGTTTTCTACCTAAGCAAAAGACACAATAGTGTGATTAAGCATACATGTTCAATTATTTTCCCACACAGCAAACAAAAAGCTTAAAAGGTGTGTTCTTTTGCCTTATGTCATTCAAGATTTGGTGAGGTTCATTCCCTTTACATTCAAGATTGATGTGAAGTTCATTTTACACAAATGTGTATTCCAAAATAAGTGTTTAAGCATTCAAGTTCATTAATATCCTTAAAAATATAAATCACAAAACCTGCAATGCACTGGTTAGTAGTTTTGGAATATTAAAATGTGTTAAAAAAACACAAGTTTTGAAAAACATGCGCAGATGGCGGATTAGCGCAGACGGTGATCTATGCAAACGCTAATCTGCGCAGACGGCGATTTGCGGAATACCTGTGCAGATGACAGAAAATAGACAGTCAGATTTTTACATAAAATAAGCAAACTTTTTAAACCTGAAAAATGATATTTTTATTAATTTTTCCAGCATTTAACTCTTAAAAAGTCTATCCCTGTCAAAAACCCGAGAGCTAAAACACTTAAAATTAATAAAAATCAAATTTAAAGCACAGTTTTAAAAGTTGTGTTTAGACAGGCGGGGACGGTGGATTTTATGCACAGACGGTGATCTGCGCAGACGGCCGAGTTGCAGAGATGGCAGTCTGTGGAGACGGCGATTTCAGAGCGTAGACGGGTTTGCGTTAAAATTATCCGATACACGAACAATCTGTAAAAAATATTAGAAAAATAGGGACGTGGCTCTCACCGGGCATGCCAAAATGTATGCAATAAAACCTAACCTATTGGGAGCACGCTCAGACATGCAAACGTTAGAGATAAACATTAAATAACAAGATCATACATGTCTAAAAACATACTACTAAAAAATAAGAAGACTTTCATTACAACCTCCGATGAGCTGAACAAGGGCACCCAAGACCTTGTTGATTTGCTCTTAGAGAGGTGTGTGGGTGTGCTCTCCCAACACAATATATTTAATCCCACTTGATTTGATAAAGGAAACTAGAATGCAATCTAAGTGATTGAAATGAGTGAAGAACTCAAGAAACAATTATTGAAAACTTGTCTCAAGCCTTCACTATGAATGCAAGTGCAAGACTATACTATGATGAAGATTCAAAAGACTAAGCTAAGATGATATGCAAGATTAAATGAAAATTAGAAACTAGATTCATTCACCATTATCCTAGCATGTGATTTCTAGATTATGAACTAAAAGCATGAAAACATGAATATGAACTAAGAATTCTAGAACTATTTTAGCATGATAACAATGCATAAAAATGGAGATGGTTTGTTGTTGAGAAAGACCTCTATTTATAGATTTTTTGGAGGAGAGAGAGGGCTTGGATGAGGTGGAGCTCATGTGGCATCCACATATGTGCCACATGAGGGACACATAAGCCATGCAAGAGGCCAACTTTGCTCACACATGTGTGAGCAACTTTGGATGTGATGGGTCAAGTGTATTTAAAGTACACATGTGAAGGATCTTGTAAGAAGGTATAAGAGGGTGTAAGAGTTTTGGGCCAATGCGACACTTTTAGAAAGTGTAAGAAGGTGTCATCATGGGTGTAAGAAATCTTGTTGGCACTAAATAAGGAATTATGTGGAAAGTCAAATTTTTAGAAATTTGCTCACACGTGTGAGCAAATAATTAGGACTAATTATTGTAGGAATTAAGAAATTAGCTTAATTAACCTTAGTTAATTAATAAATAGGTTTATTTGGTGAGAGTGATGTGAGGTAGGGTAGGATCTAGAGGCTCAAATTAGCTTAATCCAAATTAATTTAAATTAATTGTGGTTTAGTAGAATTTAAGTCATGTGAAGGAATAAATAAATTAAAAATTTATTTAAAGGGGATTAATGAGGGATAATGTATTAAATAAGATTTAATACATTAAAAGGAATAGTATTTAAATTAAATTCAAATACTTAGGAGAATGAATCATATTTAATTAAACATATTTAATTAAATAGATAGAAGAATATAACAAATATAATTAATTAAAATTAACTATAATGCTATGGGAATATTAATTAAATTAATATAAGGACGATTTTGGACGTCTACAATAGAAAGCTCCTGTTAAAAAGTAAAAACTGCGGTGGGGATGACACCCACAAAACTTCACTATCTGCAGAATGGAAGGGAGCTAGTTAAGGCTTACAATTTGATCACTTTTGATGATCTACCCTATTAATAGTATTAAGGTGGAGACCTATTAAGATCTACTCTATTAAGAGCTTTAGCAACACTGATTTAAGTGCACTCAGTAATGAGATTTACAATAGGATGGTTAAGCCCACCTTTCTTGAAAGAATTTCATTAGTGTACTTCACTTGTTAGAATGAGTACAAATGTTGACCTGATTGTATGCAATCTACCATTGCTGATTTATAAATCCATTAAAATCTTTACAATAATAATATCACCTTAAGTGATTGATGAATACCTTTTCTGTGCTTATCGATAGCCTCTATTCTGTTCTTGAAAACTAATTTTTTTTTGTTTGTGTTCTTGTGCATGAAATCTTTGTCTAGTCTTTGGTTGCTCTTTGTGGCTACTATTTTAATTGAACAACAACTATTCTCAATGGATTGAGAACCTATTTATACAAGTATTGACCTATCTTGGAATTCACGATTTACAATGTTAACTCTCAGATCCAAGGTTTACAACTTGACCTTGATCTTTAGTTTGCATGCTTTAAAATAGTAAAACTAATTAAAAAAATAACAATTACATTGCTTCCTCTGTACATAATGGATTTAAAAGAAAATAAAGAAGTTATAAATACAACTTTAGTTATTTATCTGACGTGGAAAGTTAGATCCACTTTTTGTGGGATGTAACTGACTGTCGGTTCTTGGTTGTCGGTTTGAACTTGCAGTCTGTCGGTGTTCCTTGACTGAATTGTTCATCAGGTTCCCTGTATCTGTCAGGTTCCTCTCTTTTCTGTACTATCAAGTAGCACTGTTGTTACTCATCGGGTATCGTTTACCTTTTTGTCATCAGGTAACACTTAACAGTGTTTGCCGGGTAACATTGGCATTAGATAGTGTTTTTTCCTATCTGTCAGTGTAGAATAAACCAATGGTGCAGATTATGTTTTTCTCTAAGTATACTAATGGAAAAATATAATGCCTTCAATATCCCCCTTTGACATTAGTATAAAAAAATTTATATGTGCATAATGCTGAAATTATTACACCATGTTTATATCCTTGTCATAATATGACTCCCCCTTTTTGTGTGCATTAGTATAGTGTATGTATATCTACATGTATACTATTTATTCTATGAGTGTACATTATTTCCCCTTTCTTCCACTATACATATGATTTCCTCCTTTAACTGAGGTGTTGTGCATATCAAATTCCCCCTTTCTTTGATATTGATGAAAAAAATGTACAACTTATAATATGCTAAAATTGTGACAAAAATGTGTAACTTACAATGTGTCAAATACATTAGAATGGGTAATTTTGATATCTTCCATTAGTTTCTCCCAATGTTATCTCAATTGTTCTAGGACCATGTGTTGCAGCTCTAGTCTAGTGTGCATATCATAAATGCTGTCTAGGACAGACATTTCAGGGGTGGTAATTAGAGTACTTTCCTGTGTCATATTTTGTTGCAGGAGTGGAAGTGTTGGTAAGAGCTTAACTTGAAGCTCATTGACCTCATCTCTGTATTTAATCTCTGCAAACTAAATGTCCTGTCTATGTTTCCTATCCTGTATGATTTGTTGATTGTGCAATTTAAGTGCTTCTTCTGTGTTGGCTAGATTTTGTGCACTAGACTAAAGATCAACATCTATTTTTTCTATCTTGTCAGTATACTCCTTAGTGAGTTGATCTAAAGTGCACAATTTCTTGATTAAGGTAACAACTTCTGATAAGGTTGGGTCAATTGTACTTATCAATTCAGATAGCTTGACCTTTTTCAATGCAACTTCTTGGCTTATCTTTTTTGCGAGCTTGAATTCATACTTTTGTTCAAGTCTCTCTTCCATTGTTTTCTCAGAATCTATATTCTGAGATGTTATTGCATCTGTGAGTGTGACCAGATGATGAATGATTGGAGTGTGTTGATCAATATTTATGTCTGGTACAATTTATTAAAGTATATTTCTTGCTACTTCTAGTACCTTGGCCTCTTTTAGCACTCTTTTCAGCTTGTCTTGAATGACTTTTCTCTCACATAGCTTTGCATATTTTGTCAATGCTGTCAGATCCAATGTTCTTGGATCACAGACTAGAATCTCAATGATTTCATCCAGAGTTACTAGATTTTTATTCTTTCCTTTCTTCTTTTTTGAGATTTGAGGAGATGCAGATGTATGAACTACCATAGCTAGTTCATTTATTTGCTCTGAATTTCTTGGGGAAGGTTTTGTCGATGATTCATCTTGTGTTTTCTATTTTGTGGGAAATTGTTGGTTATGTGAAGATGTCTCTTCATTAACCTTGGGTGTTTCTGCAGAATGTGCTCCAGTTTTCTTTTTAATCTCATCCTTCTTCCCTTCTTCACCTTTCTCTGAAGGCTTGTCCCCTGTTCCCTTTTGAGTGTTTTCTTTATTATGATAAGTAGATGCATTCTTCTGATCATCAGTTGTAGCTTTCTCTGTAGTAGTATCTATTTTCTCTTTGGCTTCTTCATCACCCTTGTCTTTGGGTGTGCTTGTCTCTTTTTCATTTGATCCCTCATTGCCCTCTAGTATGTTTATTGCTTTCATTAGGACAGGCATGTTACTTTGATTTTCTGCTTGGGATTTGTCAGTATTGGTGTCCTAGTCATTGGTTAGTGCCTTGTCAGCAGTGACATCCTCATCCTTTTGTATATTTTGTGTGGGGTCTTGTACAAGTGGGTGCAAGATTGATGTGTCCTGCATTTGTTCATCAACAATGTCAACTATCTTGTCATCTGATGTCTTTAGTACTTGATGGCTTTGTTGATCCTTAAGTGTGATAAATATCACATCATCTTTCTTCTTTGGATCATTGTTGAAATCATAATGAGTGATATATTGGATATTATCATCCATGTCTTTATCTAAGTTAATAGGTTCATCATCACTTTCTTGATTGTCTAGAGCAATATGCTGAGGACTTGCATTATCTGTCTCCTCCTCTCTATGAGGTGTGTTTGTGAGAAGTAATTGCTTCTCAACACTTGTTGACTCTGCTAGTAGATCCAGGAGATGTCTCCATTTGGTCTCTATCATTGAATCTAGTTTTATAAACTTTCTCTCTAGTACTTTGTAAGCCCTTATTTTGGCTACAAATTTACTTGAGTGTTTCTTTAGTACTTATTGTATTTCTTCAAACTTGGATTTAGGAGACATCAGTCTTACACAAACTCTTTCTCTTGCTTCTCTTTATATTTTCAAGGCATATGACCACTGTTGGTATACCCTTTTACCTAGCTCTTCAGGTATTTGATTTACAAATTCAGCAGGGGCATACTTGTTTTTAATCATTGATTTTATTACTGCTTCTTGTATTTTATTCTGATCCTCTAGATTTAGTGTATCCTACTGCCTGATCTTTTTATCAATCATTGTGCCATGGGTAGCAATTGATTTGGCAGCTTCATCTACCATTTGGTTTCTAAATTTCTTCTTTACTACATCTAGTTCATCATCTTTGGTGTTGTCCAAGTCAGCCTATGTCCTGACAAACCTTTGTCTCTTCTTTGGTGTTGTGGTTTTGACAGGTTATTGTCTTGTTCTTTTTGCTGGCTACTTCCTCATGTAGGTCCTTACTTGACCTTTCTTAAGTTGTGTGGTGTCGGTTGTAGCAGTCTGACTTCTTGTCCTTTTCTTCTTTGCAGGACATGGAGATGGAGGTGCATCAGATTCATTAGCCTTTGTATATGATTTCCTTTCTTCTATTTCTTCACCGATGTTCCCCTGTTCATCGGTTTCCTCCTATTGATCCCACTCTTCCTCATCAGTAATCGATAGAATCTTCTTGAGATTCTTAACCATTTTATCTTTCTTGTTTATAGTCTTCTTGACTTCTAGGCCATGTTTTATCTTAGATTTGGCCTCCTCATATGTACCAAACCTTGGTTGTTTCTTATCAATAGGCTCATTGAGCAGTGCCTTAATTGCACTTGTAGCTAGATCAACATTGATCTCATAGTCTAATGGTGATGACCAAGCTGTTCCTGGTACAACTAGTTTTACATGTGTGAAGTCTGTGTCTGCCATGAAACATATCTCATCTTTGTGTTTTTCAACTAGTTGCTTAGGAATCCTAGTTCTTTCCATCATATTTTCCTTGAACTCAAGGAAGTATGCAGACATGACAGACTCAAAGTTTTCTCCTAGTGATTTAATCAGTTCACTAATCTATTGGGTTACTAGTTTGGTAGAGTCCCATACAACTTTTCCTACTGAAGGAAAGTATTCTTGAAAGTACAAAAATGTACACATAATAAGTGATCCAAACTTATATGTGTTTCTCTTTGCAGACCTAATTTTAATCATATTCTCATCAAGTTGTTTCAGTAGGATCTCACATAGATCCATCTGAATTCCTTTTATTACAATATTGTAAGCTGTGCTTACTGTTGTTGTAGAAATGCTGTTCATTTTGCTAGCCTAAAATTTTTTGTAGCCAATAACACATGCACCAAATTTTAACTCTTCATCGGTGATTGTGTTTACTTTGAGATCTTTGTTGTCTCCTTCTACATTGGTGATATTTGTAACTTCTTTCATGGATGGATGTTTGTGTGCCCTAGGCTTGTCAGTTATCGAATAACCAGTGACAACATGAAGAACATCCTTTGTTATTTTCTTGGGTTGGTCTAGCCATAGTTTTTTGTAATGCATCCTACTCAAGACTATCCTAATCCATTCTATCTTGAATTCCCTTGGGAAATGTAGGGCATTTGTTAACCCTTTGAATTCCAAGTGTTTGTGTTCTTTTAGTTTTCCTTCAGCATCACATAGCTTCTTAAAAGCTTCATCCATTTCTAGATCACCTATCTCTGCGATCTTGCAGTGAATATAAGACCTAACGTCTTCTATGAGAAAAACCCTAGACAAATTTTTTGAAAGTGCGTTGTTTTCATCAGGTTTCAATGCAATTTTTGGATAGATCTTATATTTAGGTTCTACACATGTGTTGTTATTGATTAGTTTCACCACATTCTTATTTTCATTCTTCAACTTAGCAGTTCTTGATGTAGTTGCCATTGTTTTCCAAGTACTTAGGGTTTTCTTGAAATTAGGGATTTTCTCAACAAAATAGTAACAAAAATCTTTCAATGTCTTTGGAACTTACTTCGTTTCACAATGGTGATGAGGAATCTGTTCTTTGTGTGCTAAATCGATCTATAAATGCTTCTACTTTCTTCTCTTTAATCAATTTGATGTCGCTCTACTTTCTTTTCAAATTACAGGTTAAAAATGAAGTTGTCCCATCGACTATTATAGACTTTTTGACCTAAGTCTTTGCAATAAATGCTCAACAACTTGTCAGGACAAGAAGATGGGTTTCGTCGAGAGGATGTTTCCAATCATCATCGATGAAGACATGATTCTTTGGTAGTTGTTAACCATTTTGATTTTACCGAAGGATATTAGTGTTCTTTCACGACCACTTCTTACCTTTTCTTTCTTACCGATGGTCGTTGCGTTACACTGGCAGCTTACCATTTTTACTAGTTGACCAACAATTTTTGGTAAGTGTGAATAACTCATTATTGTGCTCACTGATGATTTTTGGTAAGTGTTTACCGACGGTGTTGCATTCTTAAATTGGTAACAAGTACAGTATTATGCATCTTTGGTTCATGCAGATTTTGACTATCTATCAATTTATATAATGGAACTGATGCAAAATATAACTTGGTATAGTGCAGTTCCATACTTACTTGTTATGCTCAAGTGGGGTTGGTGATGTCACCAGATCCATTGGATGGGGTGTCACCATTTGCATTGCTTGGTCTAGATTCATCATTGCTTGAATATTTTATCCACATTTTGTCTCTTTCCCTCTGGATATCTTCAATGGTGTTACCATTGGGATATGTGCTTGTTTCTATGAATCTATCTTTGCAATCTTTCTTGAGATAACCAACTTTATGACAATGTAAGAATGCCATTCTGGGGTTTGACCAGCCTCTAGACCTTTTGGTCCATGCTCTCATGCAGTTTACATCGATGTGACCATATCTACCACAAGTTGTACAGTTTGTCCAAGTGTTGTAATCCCATACATATTGATTACTAATTCTTTTTGGCTGATTAGGAACTTCTTTACCTTTTGGCTTCCATGCTTGCATTTTCTCTTTCCAGCATTCTTCAGATGTGTGCCCATTCATCTTGCATGTAGGATGGTACTTTTCCATGTAGGTTTCCTTCTTTGGCTTTTCTATCTTGCTCTTGCATTCATAATCCTTATGTCCTTTCTAGTTACATTTATAAAAGAATCCTATGAATGAAGATGTAGATGTAGATTTAGGAGTACTTTTCATTTTACCTCTGCATGTATTTGATGTGTGCCATTTATTTCCATAGTGCTTGCATGTTTTCTTCCTTGGTCTTGGATTTTTGTAGACATTATTTGGATTTGATGATTCTCCATTTTTTGGTAAAGCCTATACCGTTGTTGTTGATGACTCTTTGTTGTCCTTCAAAAAAGTCATCCATTCTTTTATTGCTTTCTTTAGCCTTTCTGATAATCTCATTATGTTGTTGCTGAATTCTAACCTCATGCTTTAGCTTTTCATTTTCTTCTCTTAGTTCACCAATAATTTGTATTCTCTCAATGAGTTCCACATTTATTCTATTTGCTTCTTGAGTCATAAGGGTAATCTGATTTGTGAGATCATGGTGATGCTCAGCATGTCTTTGAATTTCCATTTCTTTTTCTTGTAGTTTCTCTAAAATCTTCCCTCTATCATCAATAACAAGTGTTCTTTCTGTTTCAACTTGTCTGGCAGAACTCATCACATCAATCATTCTTACCATCTGGGTCTTTTGACTGATTTGTAGCATCTTTATTTGCTCTATCAGATGTAGGTTGATCTCCTTTACATTTGTGATGTTCTCTTCTGATGTATCTGATACATTACTTGCATTTGATCTTGAAGATTTAAAGAAATTTGGAATCTCTTCTTCTTGGTAGTATATTTCATTGTTCCTAGTAGCCATACCTTTTCTTTCATCCAACAGTTCTCTCATCTTGATTCTTGCTTCTTTATACTGTTCATAGAACATCTATATCTCAAGATTTTTGTTCTCAATATTCTTATCAAGTTTGTACTTCTCCATTGTATGATCTTTTCTCTTAAGCCTTTAAGCTTTTCAAGAAGATACTTAGCTCTGATACCAATTGTTGGACTTAATGGGAAGTAATACTGAGAGGGGAGGGGTGAATCAGTACCTCTAAAACATTTAACACTTTACTCAATTTATCATTAATGATCATTCAATTCTGATTTACCAACCATTACTGTTATTATTTTTTATGCATCTATTGTTTGTTCACAATCTTTATAATCATCCATAGAAATATTCATGAAATTGACAAACACATAACACAAGATATGATATCGCAGAAAACTCTTGTTAGGAAGTAAAAACTACGGTGGGGATGGCACCCACAAAACTTCACGATCTGCAGAATGGAAGGGAGCCGGTTAAGGCTTACAATTTGATCACTTCTGATGATCTACCCTATTAAGAGTATTAAGGTGGAGACCTATTAACATCTACTCTATTAAGAGCTTTAGCAACACTAATTTAAGTGTGCACTCAGTAATGAGATTTACAATAGGATGGTTAAGCCCACCTTTCTTGAAATGATTTCATTAGTGTACTTCACTTGTTAGAATGAGTAAAAATGTTGACCTGACTATATGCAATCTACCATTGCTGATTTACAGATCCATTAAAATATTTACAATAATAATATCACCTTAAGTGATTGATGAATACCTTTTCTCTTCTTGTTGGTAGCCTCTGTTCTGTTCTTGAAAATTGATTTGATTCTGTTTGTGTTCTTGTGCATGAATTCTCTGTCTGGTCTTTGGTTGCCCTTTGTGGCTACTATTTTCATTGAACAACAACTATTCTCAATGGATTGAGCAGGTCTATTTATACAAGTATTGACCTATCTTGGGATTCACAATTTACAATGTTAACTCTCAGATCCAAGGTTTACAACTTGACCTTGATCTTTAGTTTGCATGTTTTAAAATAGTAAAACTAATTAAAACAATAAAAATTAAATTACTTCCTCTGCACATAATGGATTTAAAATCAAATAAAGAAGTTATAAATACAACTTCAGTGATTTATCTGATGTGGAAAGTCAGATCCACTTTTTGCAGGATGTAACTAACTATCGGTTCTTTGTTGTCGGTTTGAACTTGCAGTCTGTCGGCGTTCCTTGACTGAACTGTTCATTAGGTTCCCTGTATCTATCAGGTTCCTCTCTTTATTGTACTGTTGGGTAGCACTATTGTTACTCATCGGGTATCATTTACCTTTTTGTCATCGGGTAACTCTTAATAGTGTTTTTTGGGTAACATTGGAATTAGATAGTGTTGTGCCCTGTCTGTCGGTGTAGAATAAACCGATGATGCAGATCATGTTTTTCTCTAAGTATACTAATGGAAAAATATAATGCCTTCAGGATCACCTAGCCATAATTTTGGGTTATGTATCCTGCTTAGTACTAATCGAATCCATTCGGTCTTGAACCCCTTTGGGAACCATAGGGTGTTTGTGAGATCTTTTACCTCAATGTGCTTATGCTCTTCCTTGATAGTTCCATCATCGTTGCAAAGCTTCTTAAAAGCTTTCTCAACTTCTAGGTCTCATATTTTTGCTACCTTGCAATGTATATATGCTCTCACATCTTTGACGAGGAAAACCCTAGCTGGTATACTAGAGAATGCACCAACATTCTCAGGTTGTGATGCAACCTCGAGACATATCTTGTAATGAGGTTCCTCATAGGTTAAATTCTTGATTAGGTTGACCTTATTCTTCTTATCATTCTTGATCTTAGAGGTTCTTGACTGAACTATTCATCGGGTTCCCTGTATATATGTTGGGTTCCTCTCTTTGCTATACTGTCAGGTAGCATTGTTGTTACTCGTTGAGTATCATTTACCTTTTTGTCATCGGGTAACACTTAACAGTGTTTGTCAGGTAACATTGGCATCAGATAGTGCTATGCCCTATCTATCGGTGTAGAGTAAATTTATGGTGTAGATCATGTTTTTTCTCTAAGTATACTAATGGCAAAATATAATTCCTTCACGCTCATCTAGCCATAATTTTTGGTTATGTATCCTTCTTAGTACTAACCAAATCCATTCGGTCTTGAACCCCTTTGGGAACCATAGGGCATTTGTGAGCCCTTTTACCTCAATGTGATTATTCTCTTCCTTGATAGTTCCATCATCGTTGTAAAGCTTCTTGAAAGCTTTCTCAACTTCTAGGTCTCCTATTTCTACTATCTTACAATGTATATATGCTCTCACATCTTCGACAAGGAAAATCCTAGCTGGTATACTAGAGAATGCACCAACATTATCACATTGTGAAGCAACCTTGAGACATATCTTATAATGAGGTTCCTCATAGGTTGAATTCTTTATTAGGTTGACCTTATTCTTCTTATCATTCTTGATCTTAGAGGTTCTTGATCTAGTTGCCATCATTTATGAAATTAGGGATTTTTCTCGTGAATGAAAGTAGAGTTCTTGGTTATATGTGTACTTACTTCAACCTCTATAGCTGTTAGGGATCTGTTTGAAGTGTTGTGAACTGAGTTGGAGTCACTCTACAATCTGGTTACTTCGTGCTCTAGTTTTGCTCTAATCGCTTGGTGAGAAATGAAACCCTTCCATCATCTATTTATAGAATTTCCCCTAAGTCGAGTCATTAATGCTCAACAAATTCTCGGTGTGTGAAGATGGAGTCATCGGGTGATACATAAATAAATTTCTTGGTGAGAATGTGATGCTTCAGGGAAGCTATCAACTTGTTACATTCACCAACAGATTTTGGTGTAAGGTGAAGACAACATTGTCAACTCACATGATTACCGACAGATCGCGGTTTACACTAGTGACTTAGCCTTTATGTGTTAACCGACAATACTTGGTAAGTATAGACAACTTAGCTCTGTGTGTACACTGATGCATTTTGGTGTGTAATGATCGATGAGATTGTTTTCATAGAATCATAACAAGTAATACCATAGTGCATCTTTAATCATGCTAATTTGATATTTTAACTATACATAATGGAATTGATGCAAAATATAACTTTGTATAATGCAGTTCCATACTTACTTGTTCTTCTTAGGTGGGGATAGTGATGTCACTAGATCCATTGGATAAGGTGTCACCAATTGCATTTCTCGGTCTAGCTTCATCAGTGTTTGTATCTTTCCTCCACATTTTGTTTCTCATCTTCTTGATGTCTTCAATGGTGTTTCCATTGGCAAAGGTGGTAGTATCTGTCATTCGGTCCCTGCAGTATTTCTTTAGATGACCAAATTTATGATAGTGTAGACATGCCATTCCAGGGTTAGTCCAGCTCCTAGACTTTCTTGTCCATTGTCTCATATAGTTTGCAGCTATGTAACAAAATCTTCCACATGCTGTACAGTTTTCCCATGTATTGTAATCCCAAACATATTGGTTATCGACTCTTTTTGGTTGATAAGTATTTTCTTGATATTTAGGCTTCCATGCTTTCTTTTTCTTCTTCCAGCATTCAAGAGATGTGTGCTTATGCATTCTTCAAGTAGGAAAATATTTTTCCATGTAGGTTTTCTTCTTTGGTTGTTTCACCTCAGATTTACATTCATATGCTTTATGTCCTTTCTTGTTACATTTATAACAAATTCCTATGAATGAAGACATTGATTTAGGAATACCATTCATTTTTCTCCTGCATATATTTGATGTGTCTCCTAGCCTTCCATAGTGATTGCATGTTAGCTTTCTTTGTCTTGGATTTGCATAGAAATTCTTTGGATCAACTTAGTTTGGTGATTCTTTATTTTCAGTATACCCTAGTCCATTATTATTGTTGACTCTTATTTATCCATCTACAAATTTATTCATCCTTTTGTTTCTTTCTTCAACTCTCTTGATTATGTCATTATGCTGTTGTTGAATTCTCACTTCATGTTTCAGATTTTCATTTTATTCTCTTAGCTCACTGATAGCTTCTATTCTTTCAATGAGTTATGTATTTATTTTTTTTGCCTCTTGACTCATAAGAATCATTTGATTTGTGAATTCATGATGATGTTTTGTAAGTCTTTGTATTTTTGACTCTTTCTCTTATAGCTTTTAAGTAATCTTCCTCCCGCCATCAATTGCTAGTGTTCTTTCTTGCTCAACTTGTCTAGCATTGTTCATGACATCAATCATTCTTACCATCTGTGTCTCTTGACCAATTTGCAAGGATTTCACTTGTCCAGCCAGATGTTGATTGATTTCATTCAAACTTGTGATGATTTCTTTAGATGTGTATGATGCTTTGCTTGTTGTAGATCCTAAAGACTCAAATAGATCTGGTATCTCTTCCTCTTGATAGTCCGTTTCATTACACCGAGATTCCATAATCTTTCTTTCATCTAGCAACTTTCTCATCTTGATTCTAGCTTCTTAATATTGTTCAAAGAAGATCTGTGTAATGCCCACCCTAGAATCTTCCTATGTTAGACAAACATGACTATTTCTTTAACACTTTGGATTTTATGATGGACTATGATTATTATTTAGTTAGTATTTTATGATACATTTGTGCATATATAATTGGTTACTGTAGTTATTCGGACATATTAAATCAGTTATAATTTAATGATGAATGGCTAGAAATGAACTATCAGTAAAATGTTTTATATTGATTTGTGTTATGATGTTTATATTATGATTTAACCCTACTGACCCTATTATGGTTTGATGTTCAATGGGTGATGTGAGTGTAGGATGAGGAGGGGCAGTCATAGTAACTCTTACGAAAGATCCACATGATGTCGCACTCTCCCTCCTTGTTTTCCACTATTGGTTTATATTTATATTTGTATATGCATATCAGTTGATGATGCAGGATGTAGGTACCAGGCATTATCTCCACCTAGCTACATAGGTCTGAGCATGCCTTCAAAATCCTCAAACTGTTGATGTGTGGAGATTTAACCAAGTTACTCTCAAGGTTACCCATGGACTTAAAATTCTGTTTAGGAAGTTATCCTAGTTGGGAGAGTAGAATGCAGTTTATGTTATGAACTTGATTTGATGTTGGTCTACGTTTACGTTATGAGTTAGAACTAATTTGTTTTATATGTATAGTAAATAATTATGTTATAATTGTTTGTATTTTATATAGGTATGTGTATATGTGGGTGCACACGTATATATCCATGCTTATATAAATAATAATAATTATATGTTTTTCATTAATTGTGTAAATGGTATATTATATATAATAAGTAAATAAAGTGAGTTAAATATAGCATATTTAATGAATGCATTAAATAAAAAGTAAAAATAATAATAATAAAAGGGAAATGGCCTTTGTAGTAAAATTGGCTATCTAGGAGGGAGTTGAACTCGAGACCTCCTAGAAGTTAGGCCACTTGTTTTCCTATTGTGCTATGTGTTTTTCTTAAAAGGTATTTGTTTATTATTCTTGTTATGCTTTCGTTTAAAATATATTTTAATTAAATTTATTAAAAACTTTGTTTAAGTCTTTACGGGAGATTATTTGGTTGTTCCTCTAACCAACTATGAAAGTTGGAGAAGTTGCTTTCGGTAAAGAAACTCCTCCAACCACATAGTTGGGGGATAAATATTTGAAGATTTTTGTGTGCGGGAGGATGTTAATTTTTAGAAGATTTGTTTTCTTTTGAGTTGTCTGTGATTGATCTCTCCGGAAATTTTTGGTGAAAGTTTATGTGAGTTTGAGAGTTTCTTTTTTGGATTGGTCGGAGTTGATTGCCAGAGGAAGATTGCTAGAAGGATATCTACTCAAGGATTGAAGCTTTGCAGAGATTATCCAGTCAAGGGAAGAGGATTCTCCATAGGACCCAAGGTAGGGTCTAAACTAGGAAGAATCTCCATTCTTCCTCTTTATGTGTGTATGTGTTTGTATATGATATGATAATAAAATTGTTTATGATTTTATAGCTTTGTTTATGGTCATGTGGAAGGATGAATTCATCTTATATTTGAATTTAATAGGGAAGTCTAGTAATAAATAGGAAGGGTCATGAAGGTGTAGGATTGAAATTTAGCCATTTCCTTACTATTTTCCTCTTACAGACTTCTCTGTGAAATTGATGCTTTTATTTGGGTTAATTTGGTATGTAGGATCCTTGATATTCTCCTTTGTATCTCCCTTCTTTCCAAGATATTCTTGAGTGCTTCCAGAATTTAGAACTGTTATTTCAACCTTACTGGTTCATGTCGGTTTGTGCTTCACTTTTCTTGTCCAGATCTAGAATAGATTTTTTAGATAGATAGGATGGATTGATGAGCCATTTCTAAAGGGAAACTGGGAGATCTGAAATGGGTCATGTTCAGATTAGGCAACCATAGTCCCCATAAAGCCCAATTTTTCCCGCAAGACATAGTTGATAGTCATATTTTTGTAGAGACAGGTCAGTTTATGTGTTAACCGAGCAAAGCAGTGATAACCGACCAACCCAGTGTCAACCGACCAAAACTGTATCAACCGAGTAGATTAGTGTTAACTGAGGAAAACATGCTTTATACAATTATAACAAGTATAAGTTTACGTACTTTAATTTCTTATACTTTAATTTATACTTGTATAAAGGGTTTAGGTACCTTTTGAGACGATTGGGATAGGTTTTAGATTCATGGGAGTTAAGATGCAATTTCTAATTTTGTGATTTCTTAAAAAATTCAGACTTAACCAAATTTCAAGATCATGAGGTTTCCATAGATGGATGATGTTTTTGTGCATGTGGAAGTTTGTATCACCTTTGTATATTCATAGTTTGTTTTGTTAAGGTTATATGATTTATTTATGATGTGTTTGCACTTGTCTTATACTTGAGTTTAGTTTTTGAGGCTAGGACTTGTCTCGGTGGCCTGTGTGCACGGGAGGGATCCTTGGACCTATAAATGAACCTTGGGAAAGTTTTACTTAGGCATGTGGAAATTTTTATGATTTATTTTGAGATGTCTTGTGTTAGACCTTCTTCCAATAGTTTCCTGTTATGTATACGGATATGGTTAGGACTCATTCTGAGGGCCTGAGTGCACAGGGGAGTCTCTTAAACCTATGAATCAGGACTTGGAAGTGTCATTTTGTATTTGTGGCTTGTGATGGGGTAAGGGAATAGGAACCTTAAGTGAGTGGCTCACCATAGGTGTTGTAACCCTAAAGTGGTTGCCAAATGATCCTATGGGTGGGTTTGTAAAAAGTGATAACCTTAAAAATTAACCTGGGAAGGGGGGATTCAAAAGATAATGAAAGAGAACATAATAATGGCCACACAAACCT
>MU227674.1:2136979-2158354 GCA_018584345.1 Thuja plicata
AAGTTCAGCCTATAAAGGTGAACAAACCCTAATAACAGAAAAGCTAGGTTGTGCAATATAATTAATATAAAGTATTAATTATATGCACCTAAGAGATAGCTTAAGTGAAAAAGAGTAAGTAAACTAACTGATTACTCTAACATGAAGTAGTAATGAATTAATGTTAGAAAAAAAAAAATTTGTTAGTTACAATTTTTGGTCATAAGACCTGATTCCTTATAGGTTCCCTGGTGGGGACATTACAATATGTATCTCTAACTTCTAATTATCAATATCTTGTGAAGCCTGTACTTCTCCATTGTATGATCTTTTCTCTTAAGTCTTTAAACTTTCAAAATAAGAGATCTATCTTTGATACCAATTTTTGGAAATAATGGGAAGTATGTACTAAGAGGGGAGGGGTGAATCAGTATTGTTATGCCTTACATACCCGTCCCTACATTTTGTGTGCAAAATGTTGGGTCCCCTTTTTTTCGCTTTGGCTTTTGCCTTGCTTTCCTTGTTTTTCCTCTTATTTCTTCTCTGGTTTTTCCCTCCCATGAGGTTTGTTTTCTTTTTTTTTTGTCTTTCGTGTCTCTGGGACCCGATCCCAGAGTTGGTTGTTTCTTTTCTAGAGCCAGATTTCAGACTCTGAGATTCTCCACCATGATGTCTTCTTGTCGTAAGGAGGCATGGTCGCGCGGAATCCTCGGGCCCAGAGCCCGGAGGTTTGCTTGATCCAGAGTTAGTGGGGAAAAGGGTGACTTTATTTTACAATGAGTATAAATAGAAATTACATGTCACTTTCACAGTTACCGAGATTAAAACACTTGTGCTCAGAGCAATTAAACAATGATTAAATGGTGATTAAACTGCGATTAACCTATGCTTAGTGTGTTGTTATCTGTTGCTTTTAGGTGCTTGTTTGTGGTCATTTGAAGGTACAGTTCATTGCAGGAGTGCTCTTGGTGTTCTCTTCCCCCACTCTTCTACAGATTTTTAGGTAGGTCCTCTGGTTCTTTGCCATTTTTGTGTTTCTTGTTGTTTCTATTTTTGTTCTCTGGTTCTATTTTTGTTTTGCGTCATTTCACTTTTGTCCTGTTGGTTTTGTTTGTTTGGTTTTCCTCCCATTTATGGTTTGGCATCGCCAGAGGGTTTTGCTCCCTCTGCATGGTCGTAGATTAATGTAAATAGTGTATAGTGCCTTGGGATAGTTCATGTATCCCTGTAAATATTTGTAAATAATATATATTTTGTGTATATATTTTTTGACCCTCAGCCCTCTGTATTTTTATGCATGTATATGTTTTGTATATCCTTCTGAGCTTGCGAGTTCCTCGCACTCTGTCCTGCATTTTCACCCCAAAAGACCAAGGTTGTTGAGACGGAGTCACCATGGTTCAAACTTGGCACCTTGATGGTTTGAGCCATGGCAACTTTCTCTCTCCTCTATCTCATTGCATTGATGGTGGGATTAGTTTCCCATGAGTGAGTATTCAAATATGTCTTGTCTGGCATTCATTTTTCCCCGTGTCACCACTTGTCTTAATTAATGCTCTTAATGCCTTTACAGTGCCTACCATGTGATCACATACCAACCCACGTCAGCCGAATTAGGTCTCCCATCAATCACATCAGCACGACAATGGCCATTTTTGTGTGGACTTCAGGAATCTACTACCGCCTGTCTTGTATTTCCTCCTATCAGTAGATCTAGACACCCCAGGACTTAACTCATGATTATTTCAAGTATTCCAGGATTATTTTGATGAATGTAACATTTATTGGATAGGTATAGCAGGGTGGTGATGTTCCAGAACTTTAGTGTTCTTTATGTATGTATCATGTTCTAATGGTTTTCTGGTCTTGCAGGTTGTGGTTAGATTGATTGAAGATGTCTGACATTATTGCCCCTCCTGATAGTCTGGAATTACCTACCACTTCCACCCGAGAAACTATGAAGTCCAAAATGGAGAGAATCTTAGCAAAGTTGCCTTTAACCTCCAAATATCCAAAGGAGGGAGTTATTGTAGGGTCCAAGGTAGACTCCAAAGTCCAAGAAATAATAGATACAGACCCTGGATCTTGGACTGAATTGTAAGGTCTTATCCAGACCATTTATAGGTTAAAGGCCGAAGGAGACAAAATGGCCACTTACTTGGCCACCTCCGGCATCATAAAGGCTACAAACTTTCCATGTTTGGTGCAGTCACCTTGGACGCTCCAACTTTCACTTCTAGGTTGGGGATTCCTCAGTTAAAAGGGTCTGCTATCATCACCAGGGTTGACTCACTAAAGGAATTTGGTGAGGCTGAAGGAATTTCCCAGAAACACCTCAATAGTCAGTGGCTGAAGTCTCCAAAGCAAGACCACAAAAGAATGAAGTTAGAAATTCCCTGTGGGGATTTCACAGAGTGCATCCAGGTGGGTATAATATTTTTATGCAGGGTTTTTGGATGGCCCCATGCCCAAAATTTCTTGGTGTGGATGTACTAGTTTTTATACTACATCACTACCCATAACTGGACCTTCAACTAGGCATCTATTATAGCTAATCATGTAGATACGCAAATGAGGATGGTTGTCCAGAATTCCCAATTTTACATGACATCATATGTGCTATGGGCGTTAGCACAACAAAAGCATGCTTTTCCAGGTTTGGGAATAGCTAGGGAACTCAAGAATGGGCCAGGGCAGGTCACACCATGGGATCAGTATCCCCAGTTACAGTAGGAGCTCATTTTCCTAAACTTTTTTTGGGTAAATGACACATTCATTTACCACAATATATTAACCCTTACCTGGGATTTTGGGTACCACCTCTCATAGGTGGCAATGACTCTGGTCAATTCCTACGGCCAGTATTTTATTTAGTTCTAGCATCATACCTACATTAGGGTGACAGACTTCAATGGGAAGCCCTATCTTCTTCCTCGGTATTGCGGGGACAAGAGTATTCTTTTAGAGTTTTGTAGGCAGATCCTAGATCTACACCCCTTCTTCATTTTGAAGAAGGTCATCAACGTTCCATTCCCATTCTCTTGTGGGGATTATACATGCAGCCTCACTGTGGCCTGGGAGGCAGACAATGAATTGAAGAGCTTGGGGCTGGTGGAATCCCACCACACCCAAAAAAATTATGATCCCTGTAGAAAAATTTCTACAGCACTACCTCGAGTGTTTGAACCGTATGAAGAGGACATTGAAGACTTCTGGGTGGACTGCAAGGACAATTTTGATCTCTGGGCTTGATAGAATACAAGGATGAGCAATGGGCTCATCAAAATGCTAGACATTTAGACCTTTTGGAAGTGATTTAAAGATGACGGGCCACTAGAAGATCCAACATACAAAGGACAAGGGCTGGATAAACAAGATCTTCCTCTGGTGGATTGGTCCATCTCGAAGAATCTAACAATTGAAGGGGTATGCCACCCCATTTTGGAGGCAATTCACCAATACTTTTCCCAGGTGTGTCCCAAAAGCACCCAAAAGTAATCAACGGTCAAGAAGACCATTCCCTCTTAAGCCAGCACCGGACCTTCTTCATTTTCCATGGCCGCTGAAGCAAGCATGAGTAGAGTGAAAGAGAAGGAGGGTGCCCCATTTCCCGCGGCACCTCCCTAGATTCCCACCCTTCTGATGGCTCAACTACATCAACAAATGGAGTTGGAAAAGCTGACCAGTCAGCAACTAAGCATGCAGGTATCTGCCGATCTCCCTATAGCCCCTATGGCTTCTACTCGCCTGGTGGGATCCCGTCGTTGGCTGCAATGATGAGTAGATAGAATTTCACTGAGGCAGAGTCTACTAGAATTTTGGATACCGGGGCTTCATTTATAAGGAAGAAGAAGAAGGTGACACCTACACCCAGCGCAGCCGCCAGTCCTGGTATGCCAAAAATGCCCCCAGTAGATGTAAGTTTACACTCTCCCAAACTCGAAGATATCTAAGACTCCTAGCCCCTGCATGAAAATTTTGATGACACCTTCTCGGCGGAGGAGCTCTTGGAGATTCAGCTTGGTATAGGTCATGCGGTGGAGGAGATTGTGGCTCAAGACAAAGAAGAGGCCCCATAGAGAAAGAAATCCTGGAAGAGAAAGATACATCTGAGCAGGAGGCTCAAGAAGAAATTCAAGCAGGACCTAAGCAAGAGAGAGAGAGTACTGGTCAAAGAGGTCGAAGATGCACCAAGGCAACACATAGACGAGTAACCAATGTCTGGGAACTCAGATCTGCAGGAACAACCGTACCCCCAAATATCATGCTCCAAACACCTTTGGTAACTCTGGGTGACCAAGTGCCCTAGAGCACTTTCGATGAGGTAGTAACGGTGGCTGCCCTACTAAATTTTGGCCAGAGACCTCACGCACCTCTATAGGATGTTCCGATGAAGGGGAATGCTCCAATAGATGAAGCCAATGTGGCCCAGGAGTAGCAGCAGTAAATGGACCAGGAAGTCCTGGATAAAGAAAATGAAGAAACAATTGACACCAGGAGGGATGAAGTCCCTAAAAATATAGAAGAGATTGAGACCGGAGAGAAGGCTCTGGATAGTAGAACAAAAGATGCCAGTATGGTGGAAAATGTTGAGGGTTCCAAAGAACAGGAAATAGAAAAGGAACAAGAATAGGAAGAACTAGAATGAGAGGTGGATAAAGAGCCCGAAGATAATGTGCATCCCAGGAACGCACCGCCAGATTCTGAAAGGAATCCTAATGAATATGTGTTGATAGCGAAGCTGCCCTAGCCGCCCCAATGGATGGTGGAATCCAAGAAGAGGAAAGCCCCAGCGGTGGCCATAAGTGCTCCACTCTTGTTGGCAGAAATGATGGCCAGGAATACAAAGGCTAAGAAGCCCAAGAAAGTGTGGGCAGTCCATACTCTCTAGACTGGTCCCATTGGTATTATAGTTGCGACTATCACAACACCCCCTTGTAATGCAAATGCAGCAGCTGTAAGGCCTGAAGACTACAACATAATAGAAGTGGCATTGGGGAAGAGGGATAAGCAAGGAAAATTGGACTTGCTGAAAGAAGCCACCAAGGCAATAGAGGCCAGATACCTCAAACAGGGCCAAAAGCTACAAGAGGAAAGAGAAACAAATACTAATCTCCTCGTGCTTCTGGAAGAACTCATACATCCATTGGCCAAAGTCCACCCTGAAACCCCTTCCTCTAGATTACCACTTGCACAGGGTGATGTGGACTCTCTACGGATCATGAAAAGAAAAGTACAAGCTGTGGATGGGTGGGCCGCCGAGCAGGTGACCACAATGAGACAATTTTTGGTGGCATCCCTCCCAGACCTTTACCAGGTTAGTTCTCTCCTCAACCAGGCAAAAGGATTTGCTATTATATGGGAGCAAGATCTAGCCAAGTATGAAAAATGGAAGGTCGGGCTAGAAGAGATCTGCAACATCAGCGAGGAAGTCGCCATAGAGTCTGGAATTTTGGGACATGAATCGTATGATTCCCTGCAGGCCAAGTACTCTAGACTTGTCCTCAATATTGAGGTATGCAAGGAACTAGTTAAGGCCTTAAAAGAGAAGGTGACAGTAGCCCAGTATCCCTTTGGCTTATTTAAAACATTCATGGCTGGGGTATCAGAAGTTGATCCCTTCACCACCAGCACATATACCCTAGAGGACTATGTCCTTAGCAAGTTTGATGAACGAATGGAGTCCCTATATCCACCTTCCAGAGATTTTGACCAGGGTAGGCTATCTAGGTTGTCTAAAATAATGATCCGATCACACAATGCCATCAAGCTAGTGGATGAATTCTGGAATGGGGCTGGAGAAGTTGAGGAAGCAATGGAGGATGTTCGCAATCGGTGGGATAGCATCAAAGATGTAGATGAAGAAAGCATAGGACAAGTATTGGAATCTTGGGAAAAATCATAAGGAGCAACAAGGCCCTCCAGATTCTAGAGATGTTTAGCGGAAGATGTGTTTTTGTATTCATTCATTCTTTTGGAATGTGGGTTCTCGGATCCCAGAATTCTGGATCCTACATTTTTGTATTCTTTAAAGTGACCCGTGTCCCAGTTCCCAAGGCTGATTGATCACTTTCAAGGCATTTAATAAGGTTGTTAGAGGGTAGGTAACCACAACAAGGCATGTCAGCTCGACAAGAAGTTTTCTGACAGATGGTCTCCCCGAGGCGCCACTTCAACATTACACCTGGCACATCAGAGATAGGGTGCTCCTTTCCCATTTATGAGGCATGTAGGCTCAATCCCTGGGGGATCCAATTTCTTCTCTCTCATCTCAGATCTCTTCTTGAGGTCGACTCTTCCACTCCACTTTTCTTGTCTTATTCTTCTGACATGTTAGACCTTTTTTGTCTCGAGATCTTTTGTAGCGTGGTGCAAGTAGTACTGGCCACCGAATAATGTATTATATTGTAAAGTGTAAAATAAGTTAGGGTTAGGTTTAGGTCAAGTAGTGTGTATAAATAATAAGTCCGAACTCATTCCAAGGGTTGGTGAAATTGATAATTTTGTAGTCCATAGTTAATAGCAATCTGGTTTTCTCAGTTCTTAGTTGCAGAGCTCAATGCTCCATAGTTTTTAGGCTTTCAGTAGTTAAATGCTCCCCTAGAGCCACCATTGTACCACACACCAGTGCTTGCTGGAAAAGATGTTAATGAAGAAGGAAGAGTTCTCTCGATGATGTTGTTAGCATTCTGTCTTCTGGGTTAACAGTATTTTATGCTTTATGTTCTTCATGTCCTTTTCTCTAATACTTAAAGTAGATTAATGACCTCCTTTCCTTTGCTACTGATAAAATATGAACTGATGGTTGTATATTTCTTTAGTATTTAGTGTAGTGTGTTAGAGAATCATTGATGTTTTGAATGTTTACATTAACTGTAGGTAGATGAAATATTTCTAAATCTGTGGTATCTTTTGAAGTTTATTTGTTAAATGAATGTGTGCTTACAGGAAAACCCACTCACTTGAATCCCTAGAGAAGATGAGTTGAAGATAACCAACTATCCCCCTCAAACAAAATAGTCACATCTCCCAACTGAGCCCTGCACCATCGAGACCTGACTCTCACGTGCTTGGAGGCTCGGGGAATCTCATTTCCCTAGAAAACCTTTACATGTGAAGTTGGACGGTACCCTGGTACCTGGTGACAACTTACCTGTGTTGGCAGACCTGGTCACAAAGTCCCGTCAACAAAAACTGGCGCTAGAAGGAGGGCATGAACTCATCCCCCTCTGAGGATTTAGATTTTACACCGCCTGAGGGTTCCCCAAGCCATAGTTTTAGGAGTCAAGCCTTCAGTGAGATTGGATGATTCTCACCAGCAAGATTCAAAAGAGTCCTTAGATCAGCTCCCAACCCTGGAAGGTTTGTTGAACTCAAGCCTCCTGCTTGAAAGAAATGGACCCTGAAAGTTAAGTCAGCCACCATTGTCTGGGGATCTAGCATACCATAGAATACCCAAGTTCCTTAGATGATCCTTGGAACTAGTGCCCAATCCAGTCAAAACCCAACTCCCCCGATGGCTTCATATTTTGGAAATACCAGGTCCCCGATGGGAACTTTTTTGGGTGTAGCTAATGATTCACCTTCGCACCTAGAAAAGATTTGTCCCCGATATGAGCACTTAGGCTCATGAACCATAGAAGAGCATCTGTAGACATACAAAGATGCCATGAACTGACACCAGATCCAACATCAAGGCATTGTGACCTGGATGTTCCCTCTATCCTTGGGACAAAATGAATTGAATTGGTACCTTAACCTTCCCACCAACTCCATCAACAATTGGCAGGACATGGAGGACACCTTCCTAGTTTCCTTCCATGTACACATGGACCCAGTGTGGTCCCAGAGCTAGTTCATTTCTATCAGGAAGGAACCGAATGAACCCCTTGTAGCATTCAACCACCGGTTCCAACACACCTTGAAGTAGTGCACAGGTCCCTTCATCCCATTCACAGAAGTGACCATCTAGATCTATCTCAATGTGATGGAATCCTTCATTTCCACTCTCCTCTGGAGAACTACCACCCTGGGTGATTAGGACACTTTGGTGAAGGTTTACAACCTAGCCTTAGAGCTATCCCATGGCCTCAACAAATCCTCAGGTGAGATTGGGTAGAGCACACCATTCAACATGATCCCTGGTGGAACTTCTTACACTAGGGGATATGACCCTAATCTAGCAATGGGAGCCCCCATAATGGCCATGAATCCCCCGCCACTGCCAATAGACTAGTAGGCCTGGTACATGTATCCATCGCAAACCTAGATAATACCGGGTCTAGAATCTTTTCCTTCAAACCAGTCGTTGCAAGTGCAACGACCATATACACAACCATCTGGAGTGCCTTTCTTCTAGTCATCTATGGCTGGAGGATTACTGTCCTCCACTCTGGCAAATGCTACCACTTTCCTAGGGAACTAGAAATAACAGTTGTCACACTGTGACACAAACCCCAGTTGACTGTCAAGGTTGAATCCCTCTAGTGAATGTTGTCCATGCTGACTGTAGACATGGGTCAACTGAAAGCGGGGTCCTATGCACCCCAGAGTTCCAATTACCAAAGAGGGAATATTTTATTCGAGCAACGAAACAACAATGCCGGAGGAAGAAATCTCAACAACGGACCTAAGCCCAACCAACAACAATGGAACAACAACGCCAATATCGGAGGTCCTCCTCCAAGCCAAAACACCAATCAGAGTGGTGCTAGACCATCCCATTTCACGCTAGTCACAGACTTCCATCCCATGACCAACTGGTGTAGATTGCATGACACAGGCTCCCACAATGAGGTAAACTATGCCATGCTGGCGAAAGTCATCATGATTTCCTAGCTAGATAGACAATAAGCATCTGATCCTACTCCCCCAAAACCTCTTGTGCAAGAGCCCACTGACAGTGCATTCACCTGTGAGACCATCTTCTTTGGGACTGCCAGAGAAGATGAAGAAGAATCTGAACTACTGGGATTCTTTGATGAGTCAATACCGGCCTTTGAGGCCAATGCCTTCACCAACCCAAGGAATCCATACAAAACTTAGAGTCAGGCTAGTAAAATACTAGTTTACATGCCCACACCTCCTAAGGACACTCCTCCCTGGGACAAAATGCCCGATCAATTTTTCCCTCCAAAAGGCCCTAGCTCTAACCAAGTAAAGGACCCAGCTGAGGGAAGCCACCAATTCTCAGGTGGAAGGTTTGACATCATGAAGGCGTTAGAACAGACCACCACCTCCATGACCTTGATGGAGGTTTTACTAAATTATCTCGAGTAGAAGAAGTCTCTTTTGAAGCTCTTAGGAAACCCATAAGCCATCAGTCACCCACCCAAGACTGTCTCTTTTGAAGATGCCAATGTGGCTGTCTTCTAGAGAAATACTGAAGATCCTCCCTTCCTGCTAGGCCTGAACATACAAGGGAAAAAAAAACACAACTACCTAGTAGATTCTAGGGCTTTGGGAAACAACATGCCCCTATCTATATGCTAGAAGCTTGGATTCTAACCCACCCCATCTAATGGTGCAGTAATCCAATTGGATAAAACTACTATAAAAATAGTGGGAGAACTGAAGAAGGTCTGGATTCAACTTATCCAGGACCCCAGGATAGACAGCATAATCAACATCCAAGTGGTGGACACCCCAAAAAATTATGGGATGTTGCTAAGTCAGAATTGGTCTAAGTCCCTGAACAGATACTTTTTGACTGACTTCTCTGACTTATGGCTCCCCTGGGAAGGAGAATCTAATAAGATTCAGGCTGAAAGTGAGCCCCAGATGAAACAGGCCCTCACTGAATTTGGGAGGGTGAATGAGGTCTTATTCTCTAAGACCTCCCCTGGGGTGTACCAACCCCTTGAGATCCTAACATTTGATTTCACCCCCGGGGAGCACCCTATAGTTCTGCAGAGAACCTAGGACCTGGAAGAAAAATTAAAAAGTTGAGGTTAACTTTCAGGGTGCTACACTGACCCCTGCCACACTCTTGTCCAACACTTGGTGCCAGGTGCATTACCAAAAATATTCAGAGCTAGAGTGTGATCCTTGCCTTGCCGCCGCCACCCAGCATATCGATGCCCTCTAGAGAAAAGAACACATAGCCGATTCCTTGGGACTCAGTACTTTTGCTGATGGCACCCCTTCAGAATCATTCACCTAGGAATCCAAACCAGAAGTCTCTCCAGAGGTAAACCTCACCCATGTATCATCAGCACCAGAGGAAGCTCCTCCCAAGCCCCCCAAAAACAATCCAAAGACTACTTCGCCTTCCCAGTCCCAGACAACAAACAATGACTTGTGGACCCTTAAGTTTGATGGGTCCCGATCCAAACAAGGTTTTGGGGCCAGGTGTAATTAATCAACCCATGGGGAAAATATTTTCTCGTGTCCTACAGGTTGTAGTTCAACTGCACAAACAATGTCACAGAGTATGAGGCTTTGGTCCTCAGACTCCTATTTTCACTAAGTAAAGGAGTCACTCACCTCTGGGCCCTGGGGTGATTCAGAGTTGATTGTCAAAAAAATTCGGAGTCAATACACCTGTCACAATAAGAGGCTAACTGCATACCATAACTGGGCATGGAGCCTTATTGAATATTTTTATGCCTTCGACATTGATCTTAGTCCCTGGAGACAGAACTATGTCCTGGATGCCCTTGCTGTGTCTTCTAACAAACTTGAGCCTATGGCCGGCTCACGACTCTGGAGTTTTTTTTTGAGATGATCCCCACCCCGTTCATTCATGATAATGTCACCCATTTTCAGGTCTTTGAGGATGATCAACATATCCTAGCCTTCATGGCCAATGTTGGTGTCTTTGAAGACCAAATAATGGAAGAAAAGGATCACGATGATACTAGGCAAGGTGACAAAGATGATGGGATCATGGAACTACCAACCAACATCATCCCAAAGGGGATGGTCACACTTGAACAAATCTTCGACTCAGACCCTCAGGGCTAGGCAAAGATACCATCCTCTTGTGAGGGAGGAAAATTTGAGAACGTGAACATTGGCCAGCCCAGTGAAGAGAAAATGATACACATCAGTACCTCCTACTCCCCTGAAGAGAAGGAGAAGATTCTCATGGTTCTCCAAGAATACATAGATGTAATCACGTGTGGGTATGAGGATCTGAAGACATACGACACATCCATCATGACTCATACCATCCCACTCAAACTTGATGCTAAGCCTTTTTGGCAAAAGTAGCGACTGTTTAACCCACTGATTGAGCCTCTGATTCACTAGGAGGTGCAAAAACTACTATCAGCCTAAATAATCTTTCCAATCTAGCATACTATGTGGGTTTCCAATCTAGTCCCTGTGAGGAAGAAAAGTGGCAAGATCTTCCTTTGCATGGATTTCTAAAATTTGAACAAGGCCTAAAAGAAAGATAATCACCCTCTCCCTTCATTGGATGAGGTGTTGCAAATAGTGAACAAATCCCAAATGATATCTTTCTTGGATGGGTACTCTGGATATAACCAAGTCATTGTTAAATATGAGGATAGAGACAAAATGACATTCATCACCAAGTGGGGAATATTTTCTTATTGAAGAATGGCCTTTGGCTTGATTAACGTAGGGGCTACATTACAGAAGGCCATGGACATTGCGTTTGAAGGCCTTGTGAACCAGTGTATAATCATCTAAATGGATGATTTGACCATCTTTTCCTAGGATAGGTGTGATCACTCCACCCACCTCGCCTAGATTTGTGAGAGATGTCGCTAGTATGGAATATCCCTCAACCCTAAGAAATGCATATTCAAGGTCACTGAAGGGAGGTTGCTCAAGAATATTGTCTCTGAGAAGGGTATATCCATTGAGCCTGAGAGAGTTGAAGCACTGCTAAACCTGCAAATGCCCGACAACAAGAAGGAGATGAGGTCCTTCTTCAGAAAGATCAATTTTGTCTGGCGGTTCATCACTAGATTCACTAAGATCATAAAGCCACTCAACGAGATGATGAAGCAGGATACCAAAATTAAATGGAGTCTTGAAGCAAAGAAGACATTCACTCAAATCAAATAGATGATAATAGAGGCACTAGTTCTAGCTAGCTTAGAGTATTCCGTCCCTTTCTATATCTATTCCTTTGCTTTGCCGCATTCTACCATGACAGTATTGACCCAAAAGGTTGAATGGGAAGAATGACCAATAGCTTTCATGAGCTCCCCCTTCAAGAACACTGAAGTCTGGTATTCATCCTTAGAAAAGTAGGCCTTTTCTCTCATTCACGCCGTAAATAAATTCTAGCATTACATTCTCCAAAGCAAGGTACATGCCATCATCCTGGACCAGGCGGTGAAATCTCTGCTGATGTAGAGTGAATTGGGTGATAGACGGGGGAAATGGATGGCCATCCTCCATGAATACAACTTAGAAATGCAACCCATGAAGATAGTCTAAGGCTAGGGACTAAGTAGAGTGATGATAGAAGAGACTCCCCACATCGAATGTCAGACATATATGGTGGAGTCCATCACTCGAGATCCATGGTACACCAATCTGGTGTATTTATTGTTGAATAATAGATGCCTAGAGGGATTGCCTCCAAATAAACGCCGCACCCTGTAGTTGAAAAGCACACACTTCATGATAAAAAAACTCCATGCTTTTTCATAGGAATTATGTGGGAGTGTACCTACGATGCATCGATAGGGTTCAAGCTGCAAAGATAATCGAAGAATTTCACGGGTAGTTTGGAACCAGGCCTGGCTTAGCTGACGCCACTTCCCATCAGATCCTTCAGGCCAGATATTATTGGACTTGTATCTTCAAGGATGTATACACTCATGTCTGGAAGTGCCATACTTGTCAAACCATGACACATTGTGAGCATAACCCGACTATGCTTTTGCAGCTAGTTTTCAAAGCTAGACCCTTTGCCCAATGGGAATTTGAATTTATTAGGGAAATCAACCCCAACTCGTCTGCCAACTACCGATACATCTTGACTGCTACTAATCATTACAACCGGTGGTCTGAAGCCATACCTTGTAAAAACAACAAAGCAGATGTAGTTATCAAATTCCTCGAAGAAAACATTGTCACAAGATTTGGAATGCCTTTTTCTATAGTGTGTGACAATGGTCTTGCATTTTCTTTGGCATAATTACTAGAATGAAATTTGGCAATTGGGACAATGTCATGGAGGTTTAGCTCCTAAATCTGGTGCGGATGGAAGAACAAAGAGATGCGAATCTTGAAGATTTTGCGCGTCATCAAGCAGTGGTAAAATGATGGTTTGACCGAAGAGCCCATTATAAGGCCTTTCAGATTGTGGACTTGGTCCTCTTGTGGGATAAAGCTTGAGAAAAGAAAGGAAAGCACACCAAATTCTAATGGATCTGGCTCGGACCATACTTGATCTCAGAGATCTGCGGGGCAAATACCTATCACCTTAGTACCATGACCGGGGAACCCATCCCTTTGCCTATCAATGGAATGTTCCTCAAAAATTATTTTGAGTGACGCACATTTGTCCAGAATCGTACTATATGTAAATCTTCATATTTATAAATATTTCTTTCCTGGTGCCCCATTTGGGGTGCCTTGCCTTGTAAATAGTTTTGCTGGAGGTCCTCCGGGACCGCCCATTTTCCTTTTGTTTCACTTTTAGTTTTGTTGTTTATTTTTTTTGGGTTTCCAGTGTTTTTCTCCTCCTTTGTAGGCTGGTATGCTTCGCATAACATCTAGTCTCTGGGATGGTACCTTCCGTATTCATGTTGAATTCAGAATCTATTGTTAGCATGGTGGAATTGGTCCAATCTCTAGAGTTATTGTGTGAGTTTGGTAGCAGGCTATGAATAATTTTCATTGGATTTATCCCCAAAAGTATGGTAATCAGTTAAATCAAAATGAAAAGGAACAAGTAATTGGACACATCGAGGGTAGATCAGTTACACTGGTTTGTTGGCCCAAGTCTGAACTTTTAGAATTATTTTGAGATTTGGAGTTTTCCTTCTCCATTCAGCAAATTGAGATGGGTGGAAGGGTGAAAGAAGTACCTCTATTAAATTTAGCTAAGCTCAAGCTTAATGGTGAAAGAAGTACCACCCTCCCATCTAGAAAATAATAAAATAACAAGAAAAGAAAAGATGGGACAAAAAATATGGTATCTAGTAGAAATGAGCAAATTTGATGAGTTTGGATCGATACATTTAGTGCCTCTTCTTTTCTTCTCTCAGAGGTCATCGGCTTGATTTTCTCTTTCAAAGCACACACTTCACAACTGACAAAAGACCAAGGATTGAATCATGCATGAGCTAGATTTTCTCAAATGCTTCACGTCTTGCATACAGGGTGCTTCGAGTAACGATTGGTTCCAGTTTTGCTAACCAGAGATTCTATGGCTCTCAAATGCAATAAGGCATTCATCCTAGATAGTCACCATTTGTTATTCCCTGCATATGCATCCCTACATTTTGTGTGCAAAATGTTGGGTCCCCTTTTTTTTGCTTTGGCTTTTGCCTTGCTTTCCTTGTTTTTCCTCTTGTTTCTTCTCTGGGTTTTCCCTCCTGTGAGGTTTTTATTATATTTTGTTTTTGTCTTTGGTGTCTCTGGAACCTGGTCCCAGAGTTGGTTGTTTCTTTTCCAGAGCCAGATTTCAGACTCCGGGATTCCCTGCCACGATGTCTTCTTCTCATAAGGAGGCATGGTCGCGCGGAATCCCTGGGCCCGAAGTCTGGAGGTTTGCTTGTTCCAGATTTTATGGGGAAAAGGGTAACTTACTTTTACCCTGAGTATAAATAGAAATTACATCACTTTCACAGTTACCGCGATTAAAATACTTATGCTCAGAGCGATTAAACAGTGATTAAACTATGATTACCCTGTGGTTAGTGTGTTGTTATCCGTTGCTTCGAGGTGTTTGTTCATGGTCATTTGAAGGTAGAGCTCATTGCAGGAGTGCTCCTGGTGTTCTCTTCCCCCACTCTTCTATGGATTTTTAGGTAGGTCCTTTGGTTCTTTGCCATTTTTGCATTTCTTGTTGTTTCTATTTTTGTTCTCTGGTTCTGTTTTCATTTTGCGTCATTTTGCTTTTGTCCTATTGGTTTTGTTTGTTTGGTCTACCTCCTGTTGGTGGGTTGGCACTGCCAGAGGGTTGTTCGCCCTCTACGTGGTCGTAGATTAATGTAAATAGTGTATAGTGCCTTGGAATAGTTTGTGTATCCCTATAAATGTAACACCCCACAATTGGCATCTTGCAACCCTAACCAATTTTGTTGCATTTGTCACTCTTCTAGATCATCAAAGTCGTATTATACTAGGCAATTCTGAGTTTTGATTGACTCTACTCGACCTAAGTGTCAAATGTAGAAAATCCTAAATCTACATTAATCATACGTTATATTTAATTCATAAATATCTATTGGCTAAACAAACCCTATGATTGAATTAATTTAATTATAAAGTCCTAGCACTTTAATTAAATTAAATTCACCCCCTTTAGCTAAGACACATAAAAAGGGAATTAAATGATATTTAATTATTAAATAAATATCCTTATTTTCAATAATTGAATTTAATTATTCAGATAATTGAGAAAAAGCAATTATGAGGTCATACTTTATTTAATTAATTAAATATTCTCTCAAAAATCTTATCTTTAGTTCAGAAATGAAAACTTTGAATTAATTGTGCTTTAAAGAGAAATAAAACAGTTAAATCAAACAAATAAAATAGTTAAAATCAAAGAAAGAAAACAGTTAAAGCAAAGGGAAAACAATTTATTGTATTCTCTTAAAGAAGCTTTCTAATCCGAACTGGCTTTTCTATCTATTTTATTTCAAAAAAGGAAAGTTTTTATTCTGAACAACCTTTGAGTTTATAAAAGAACTCCCATTCCTCATTCAAACCCCTTCCTGAATTTCTAGTTATATGCATTGTTAGAATACTGAATTGTTGCTACATTCTTAGTTCATAATCTCATATAGAATAATCTCATTTTGCAATAGATTAATTTTAATTTATGGAATAATATCATTGAAATCATGGCATAGTTTTAATCTCATTTCTAGTTTAAATGGATCATTTAGATTAATCTTGCATGTTTCATTTCTAGAATAATCATTGCATTGCATTCATGGAAGCATAAATCCTTCATTCTAGATTGGTCTATGGTTGTGAGACTCTCATTCTAAGAGCTATTTCAAAACCCCGTCTAGATAGAAGACAACATGTTGAATCATACAGATAGGCAAGATGAATAATCTCATATTCATTCTTGTGTGTATTTGATGAATAAGGACTATGTTGAAGTGTATGGTTGATTAACAAAGCCAAATCTACCACACATTTCTAGTGCCCACCGTGGGGCAGAACATCTATTTGTGTCATCACATTTGAATTAGTTTTGAAAATATTGGGATCATGTTTGTACTCTTATTTTGCAGGTAAAATAACGCATTTCATCTTTGTTTAGCATGGAGTAATTTAAAAAATTTCTTCTATCTTCTGTCTATTATTCTCTTAGTGTCTTTGAAGCTCTCATTTTGAGCCAAATCTGACTCCACCATTGTGTTCAGAACATCGTTTTGGTTGAAAATGACTGTAAACATATCTATACTTGTCAAAAATTGAATCTGTGGCAAAAATATTTTTCCCAAGGAGGCCGTACAACCCGTTGCATGGAAATCGAGACAGATTTTTGATAAAAAATCAGAAAAAAAATATCAAAATTAAAAAAATTAAAAAAAAAATTAGATTTTTTTCACTATGTTAAATTTGACGACCGTCAAACCATCATTCTCCATGACCTTCTGTGACAGTCATGAAACCATCAAATTTAAACTCGCATGTTGATGACATAGTAGTGTTTGAAAAATCTTTAGCCTTCAACATTGAACTTTTTGAATTTGTAGGCTAACTTTAAACAATCATATCTTGCTCATTTTAGGTCTAAATTGAGTGCAATTTTTTTTTTGATTTTGGGTAGAATTGTCTGCAGATTTCTGAGTTTTTCTTAGTTTTTAGATTATATTCACAAATGTATCATAAATTTCAAGTTTTCATCACTGTACTTGTCTAATCCTCTATTTTGCAGCTTCCAAAGCCTCGTACGGGCTCATACGGTAACATTTTTTAGTGCAATTTTTTTTGAAAGTGCATGATTATCTATCTACTTTTTGAATATGTGATCCTTTTTTTCTAATTTTTTGATTTTGGTAATGTGGACTAATTTTTGGCTTTGATTTTCATGTGATTATATTTTGCATTAGTTTGCAGAACGTTATCCAAGAAGACTAAAACAAAAACTACTCATGAATTGGTTTTGTAGGTTGCCTTTGATCAATATAACACAAAACATTATGCTTGCATCTTATTTTTGATTTCTTAAAATAGGAACCCACATGCAATACTTCTTAAAATGAACATTTGTTTCATGTTTTGGGGATGACAATAATGTCAGGAAACTATGCTCTCGCCCTTTTGGGATGATCAGAAATCCAGAAACATCATTGTCATTTTCTTATTCTGCTTGAAGTGTCTTCTAATTTTGTAAACCTATGGAATTGCATGGATGTATCCTCTCCCCTCTCCTTTGTAGATCTTGGGTGTAAGAGAAATCCATACAAATCCTTTAGCGTGGCTACCTCTTGAGTTCTTTAACAGAGCCAGTGAGAGTGGATTGCCCAACCGGTAACAGGCTAAAGCCAAGTCCTTCCGAACTGATATATAAAAAATTCTATTGTGATTAGTCTCACAATAGACAGGTGTGAATTCATTGTGGCAACCAAAATCTCCTCTAGTACCCTAGTGGTGCGTTAAAGTCCCTACATTGTTAAGGTGAAAACCTTGCTTTGAAAGGATTGGGAGAGCCCCCTTTATTGAGAAAATAACTTGATCACAACCACTTGAACAGATGTCCTTACTACAAACTGTTGTTATAGTATCCAAAAACCCTCTATCTGTTGGCACGAAAGGTTAGAGACTGACTAAGACACCCCACATTTTTACGGCTCTTAGTAGAGACAACAACCCTTTGGGAAGCAATTCCTTTTGGGTTCAAAGCTTGGTGTGCTTGAGAAGTGAGTGCACATGTAAGGAGGAGCCCATGCCTCCAAGCTTCTAAGTTGTCCGCTATGATTAAGCATAGCTGAACTTTGGTTCAAGTGGGGATTCAATAGATACTTCCTTAGCTATCCTAGGATTGTGATGTGTCTATTCTGGTACTACAAACAATCTCCATGATGTGTTTTGCGTGATTGTTTACTAAAACAACAACAACAACAACAACAATCAAACAATCTAGAAAATTGTAAACTTTATATATTTTCCTATCTTGCCTTGTCTGAAACTCTATTGAAACTTTGTCAAATTTGTTGAAACTTGGTCTTTCATCGGTCTATCCTACTACATTTAGTCTGTTCTAAAATTTTCATTGTCATAATGCTTCCACTAGTTCACATGCAACTGCAATCTGTTGTTAGTCTAACCTATCGCTATCTTGAAATTTGATGTTGTTACACTTGTCCAATTGACCAAGTCCTTTGTTTAATCTTATAATCTTTGTTTGCATTGTCCTTGTTCTGAGTTGTGAGAGAAGGTTCATTAACCTTGACTCAAGATCAAAGTCTTTTTCTATCTCCTTCTCAATTGGATGTTTATCTCTTGGTCTCTTTGGTCTTGGACTTGGATAACACTTTAGGTATCATTACAGTGTCGGTCAAGTGAATCAACTTATTTATGCCTGTGTGAACTAGAGGTCATTTTAAGGAACTTTGGAAATCTATCACCTTACTGTCCAATTCTGTATTCTTCTATGAAGGTTCTGTCTGAATCTTCACAAACCCATGCTTTCATCAACATGATCACTAGTCTATCTTTGACTACAATCTGTTGACAGTCTGACTTATTGCTATTTCAAAATCTAACTTTGTTGTGCTAGTCCAAGTGACCCACTATCTATTTCAATATTAGCATCTATGTATGCGCTATCCTTATCCTGAGTTGTGAAAGTAGGTTCATCAACCTTGACTCAAGATCAGAGTCATTACTACCTCCATCTTAGTTGGACATTATCTCCTTTGTCCTTTGGTCTTGGACTCAATCAACACTTTAAATATCACTTCAGCACCTGTCAATCAATCAATTGATTCATCATACCTTCTTTTCAATCTTCTAAGCAAGCGCACATTCAAACAATCTTACAATGTCTAAAAGCAAAGAAGAGATTCTTAGGGAAAATTTATTATAACAACTTCAAACTTTGGAATCTGAACTCCAACGATTAAAGAAGGAAAAGGATACTTCATCCGACAAATCCTCATTAAGATCAACCTATCCTTTGTTATTCGATCATGATTCTTATATCTCCACACTTCCTTCCAACATGGATAAATCTTGGTATGACAATCCCAAATTTGATCAAGAGGATGTAGAGGAAGCTATGACAACATCAGATGAAATCATTTTCTATCAGCAAAAGAAGGATATTGCAAGTCAAGAAGTGTCTATTTATCCTATAGAGAGAATTTTTACTCCTTTGGGACAATCTTATGAATCTGCATTGGCAAAACTTCTTGAGCATGACCTCATCACATTGCCTCCAGCCACATCATGTGGATTCAGATTCTTGAGTCCCTATTGTGCATATCATCAAAGCAATAAGCATAAAACTTCATGTTGCATGGAGTTGAAACATAAAATCCAAGATCTTCTTGATGATGGCATAATTAAACTGAACAATCCTAATGATTTATCTAAAGAAGAACAAGATACTAATCTCAGGCATGATCAATATCAGGAATCCATGTCTAGCAATGGTTCACATATCCCATCTCCTTCTTCCACTATTCCTCCATCTCCTAAAGCTTCCCCATCTCTATCAAGAACTGAGCCTAATGATGGCTATGTTTACTCTCAAGGACTACCTCTAAAAGAGATCCAAGCTAATCAACATACATCTATAAGTGTCTCTCAGGCTTCTCAGATCATATACCCAATGCATCCATGTGCTTCAATGCTTGTCATGCCTATTCCAAATGATTGTCCATCAACGTGTGAAGAATCCCATATGCAGATCAAAAATCCTACCTCGTCCTTAGAAGTGGCTCCATGTCAAGAGGGCAATCCAAAGTATGAAGAAACAAATATCAATAATGATCAAGATCAAGACACCATCCATCTTTATCCAATAGTTGACCAAAGTCACATATCTTAAGAGTCCCATGATGATTTCATCATCCCCTTCCATTTCTTCCCAGAAGAAACTCTTACATCTCCTATATCTTATCCATCTCCCAAGAAAGATCAAGATATCCTTTCCATCATCTCTAATGAACCTATTTAAAATCAAGAGAAAGGTACCCTTTGTACACCACCTAAAGATCCTTGTCAAGATTAGATAATCCCATCATCCCCATGTCATATTCTACCTTACACATAAACCATCATTCCTCTAAATCCCTTGCATAACAATAAATCCTCTCAAGCTTCAGTTTCTCCTATCAAAGTTTCTCATGCTCCTATTGATATACAGATGAATTCAAAAGAGAAGAGCCTTGGTCATACAACTCACTCTAAAGATGTTGATATCCCCTCCACACTTTATATCCCTCCATTCAAATGTAAGCATCATTCTTCTCCATCTTCCAAATCCATCCTTAGTCCCTACATCCCAAAGCTGAGACCGTCAAACCTTCCATCTATATTGGGTCCTTATGTCCCTCCATCTACCATGCCTATCAATACCAGCTTGTCATCCACTTACCCTATCTTCTATCAAGATCAACAAAGACATACATCCTTGAATTCTCCCTATCACCCAATCCATATGAACCACTCATATCAACCCCATTCATCCACAATTCCTAAGTCTTTTGGAAGTAATTTGGATGTACAATGAAAAAATTAGAAATACAAGAATCCACTTACATATGAAGATCGCTATGTCCCATCTAATTGACATGTGACTACAAAGAAAAAGGAAATATCCAAGAGACCACAAGGGTCCACTAAGAAAATATGGGTTCCTAAATCCATCATAGAATAATTGCATTTTAAATCCAAGCAAAGAATAAAATCAAAGAAAATATGGGTTCCTAAATCCATTATGGAAGAATTGCATTCTAAATCATCCAAAAGAAAAGGAAAATCAAAAGCTGCATGGATTCCTAAGGCTCTTCAAAAAGGCTTGGATACAAAAAAAAATCAAAAGTTATGTGGATTCCCAAGTCTATCTTAAAAGACTTGAACAAAAAGGAAAATTTAGAGTTGGCATCCAAGATTCCAAAGTCTTCCACTTCATCTCCATCTAAACATCTCCCATCTTCTAACTCCATCTTGGGTCCTCACATACCAAGATCCATATCCACTCATCCATCAACGTCTCAAGCTATTCCATCCACTTTTCCTCCATTCATCCACTACCCTTCAAGGGGT
>MU227674.1:2158404-2184921 GCA_018584345.1 Thuja plicata
CATCAACGTCTCAAGCTATTCCATCCACTTTTCCTCCATTCATCCACTACCCTTCAAGGGGTGTGTCAATGTTGATCTTATTACCATACCCTATCCAATATCCTACACCTACCTCTTACCCATCCATGTCATATCCTTCCATCCCCCTTATCCAATCCATCAAATAAATCCTTGACTACCATCTCCCTTATCCTCCATATCAATCTTCTTTACCATCACCCTATCAACATCTTTGAGCATACTTTCAGTGGTCTTGGCCTATTATAGCATATTTTTTAGAGGAGCACTATCTAAAGAGATAGAAGCTTAAGTTCCTCCATAAAATCAAAAAGAAAAAAAAAAAGGAAAAGTGCCTTGCTGAAAACCTGGTAAACAGGCACCTTGGTAGCAAAAGTAAAGATAAATCAATCTGTCCTATGGTGAAAACCACTTCTTATAGTGCCTTGGATAAGTACCATGATGAAAACCTGGCAAACAAGTGTCATGCATAATTCCTCCCACTTGTACTCTTCACTTGGGGGAAAGTTCCTACCATGTCATCTTCTCCCATCATATCTTACATCTAGCTAGCTCATGAACATCCATATTCCTTCTGTTGATCTTGACAAGGTTGAGCCTATCCATGATCATCATGTATCCTAACATTCATGATCCCTTCCATCAGCCTATTTAATTTCTCTCATGAATGCTACCCTATCATGATCTTGCTTATCCCAAGCCTATCCTTCCTATCTCTGAGCATCCTTTGCTCCATAATCCAAAACATGCACTTATACCTCCATCAACCTTTATCCTGATCATAGCTATATTCTATGCTATGAAATTGGCCCCTTGGTCTTGATCAAAATTGAAAAACAAGTTCTTAGAAGTCTCTTGACATGTCCACTCTTTTGGACCACATGCTTTTCATGACATCAGGTCATTATCCTATATGCTATCCAACACTGCTCCATGAGCCTACATGGCTATATTATTTTTTTTCCCTAGCTTGGGTCATCTTGAGGAGACTGTCTTTGAGGGTCGCATTCACCCACTTCATCCATCATTGGCTATTCATCTCATACATCAACTTTCTCATCCATCTGCAATGTCCTACACCTTGCTAGACATTGGGGCAAACCATTGTGATCTTGCTTGAGATCGAGTAATCTCTAAAAATCTAAAAATTGCAAAATCTCTAAAAATTCTAAAAATCTTAAAAAGTCTTGAAAAAATGATCATCTTAGTGAAACCTAGTGATAGGCGCTTTGATGTATCTCCAAAAAAAATCATATATTCCAAAAATATAAAAAAATTAAAAAAATGAAAAATACAAAAAAAAAGAGAAAAAGAAAAAATGTGCCATTGATGAAAACCTGGCAAATAGGCGTCATGGTAGCAAAAAACAAAATTTCTGTCAAGAAGGTGAAAACCTGGTAAATAGGTGCCTCTTGTTCCACAATGCTATATCTATCGCAACACCACTTGTCTTTACGCATTTGCTTTCCTGCATTGCTGCTTTCCTGCTTTACTGCTTACATTTGCTTTCCGTTTCCCGTCAATACACCAACTCACATGGATTGAAACTGGTTATACTCTCAGAGAAACCCTCCTAGTCTAGGGGACACTATCCTATCAACTTGAGAATCTACTTCGTGATAGTCACCAGTGGCTCTCACTGCGTATGCCTACTGTCACTTAGCTTGTACTAAGTTCTCTTTCCTTGAGAATCTCCCTAACATCAGTCACTAGTGGTTCTTACTGCATCTGCCTATTGATGTCTAGCTAGTCCTATGATCTCTTCACTTGAGCATCTCTCTCATGTTTGTCACCAGTGGTTCTCACTGCATTTGTCTACTATTGCTGTATTATTGAGATTGCTCGCATCCATTACAGTTGGAGTTATACTCAAATGCTCTATCTATCGATACTCGGTCTTGGCATTCTTTGCTTTAGCTTGTACATAGCTTTTGGTCACTTTTATGACACTTTGATTCCTCTGTGAACCCTCCTGACTTGACACTGATCTAGAGTCATAAGCTTGGGGGAAATCAAATCAAGTTTGTCCTCATTATATGAGTCAAGTCAGTCATCATTGTTTGCTACTTGGGGTATGGGCCCCCAATCAGATCGCCTCATTGTTAGGCATCTAAACAATCTAACTTAGATCCCTGAGGATCAAGCTTTGTTCTGGAGATGATTCTAAAAATATTAATCTATTAGGTATTTGAGCAATCTAACTCAGATCCCTGAGGATCAAGCTTTGTTCTGGAGATGATTCTTGAAATCTTAATCTAATAGGTATCGGGGCAATCTAACCTGGATTTCTGAGGATCAAGCTTCATTGTGGAGATGATTCTCAAAAATATCATCTATTAGGTATCTGAGCAATCTAACTTAGATCCCTGAGGATCAAGCTTCATTCTGAAGATGGTTCTCCAAATCTCACTAGGGGAATGGGTCCCCACTTTGATCACAACTTTGGTTTACACCCGAGTCAGTAATCTTGTCACTTCTATAGGACAACTCGCTACTGACACAAACTGGTGTTTTTCAACACCACCATAACCAATATTTTTCAACACTATCTTTGGACACATCTATATTTTTTAACACACATAAGATATCTCACACGTAAACATCTATGGATAACAATCAAACACAATGCACTCACAAGAACAACGGTGTTTTTAAACACCTCTACACATACATATTCAAAAACTTTGAAACTGGCTGAGCTATGATTAAACCTTTCTTTGTATGTTATCTATTCTCATGGATTTCATTGATATTTTCATTGTCTACTACTTTTTGGTGTAGTCCCGATGATCTGGAAACATCAACTAAACAGGTTGTATGTGATAAGAGCTCCCGCACTAAGGTGGAACAACCTCCCATCCCTCAATCTTGTTTATTTGCACGCCATGGTGAGGTTGGTACTATCTCTTTGCCTGTTATTGCCCTGTTTGTTATTGCTTTGTTTGTTTACACATGATCGCACTCATGGTTATCTTGGCTTTGAATGCCTCGATACTGGTGTACTCTTGCAACATTAACTGGAAACAATGTTCAGGTCATCTTGGCTTTTGTGCCTTGGTGCTTACGTTCATTTCCTACATTTTATCCGATGCAAGTCATATTCATATTCTTATGGTTGTATTGTGGTGCCAGTGAGGGTTGTATCGACTTCACTGTTCCAAAAAAAATACACAGTGATGATGATTATACGATGGGTCTCACAACCATGTCCTAGGGATTGCATCTAGCATAGGATTTCATTTTCATTCTAGACTTGTATTGTGGTAGCAATTCGATGTTCACTTCATTGCGTTCTCTTGGATTTGTACATTGGGGAGTTATTCTCTAGCATCCTGGTTTCATCATGACTGCCCAAGTGTTTGATCCTTGCTCTCACTCTTCAATTCCAAATTATTTGAAATAGAATCTAATTTTCAAAAGTGTTCCATTTTTGTGATCAAAATTGAAATCTGACACTTCTATATAGCTCAAAATCGCATTTTAAATTTTTTGGGACCGACGTGATTGAACACTTGTGCAGTCAAATTTATAACATTTCAATCTTGTTAGAATCTTATCATATCATCATTTCTCAAATCTTTGACTTTTTCCCTCAAAATTCAACTCTGGTCAACTCTGGTCAACCCTAGTCAAACTTGATCAACCAGACCTTGAAATCACTTGAAATTGATTCTGGATCTTCTAGATTCTTTCATAATCTGTTCTGAGTTCTTCTTGATCTCCAATTCAACATCTATCTGTGATTTTTCGCTCTCAATCATCATATGATGTGTCATCTTTCTATTTCGCTCCCGAGGGGGCAGGATGATTACATCATTGAATCTATTCCAATCAATCTGATCTAAATTTAAAAGTCCTCATCGCTAGGGGCATCTCATCACTTGGGCCATGTTCAGTTTTTCCTACCTCATGGTCAAAACTGGGTGTTCCACGAATTTCAATCAATAAGGGCATCTTCGTTCCTTGCATCTTGTCATCTATTAGGTATCGAGGCAATCTAACCCGGATCCCTAAGGATCAAGCTTCATTTGGGAGATGATTCTTGAAATCTCAATCTATTAAGTATCTAAGCAATCTAACTCAGATTCTTGAGGATCAAGCTTTGTTCTAGAGATGGTTCTTGAAAAATTATCTATTGTGAATTGGGGCAATCTAACCCTAACTCCTGAGGATCAAGCTTCATTCTAGAGATGATTCTCAAAAACTTGATCTGACCAATGTCTGGGCAATCTAACCTAGATATTGGAGGACTAAGCTCTGTTCTGGAGATAGTCCTAAAAACCTCTATTTACTATCTTTTGAGACAGGTATCGGGGCAATCTAACCCTGACTCCTGAAGGTTAAGCCTCGTTGTGGTGATAGCCTTGTGAAAGATGTCAATCTAACTAGTGTCTTGGCAATCTAACCTAGGTATTAGGGGACTAAGCTTTGTTCTGGAGATAGTCCTAAAATCTCTATTGATTATCTTGTTGGACAGGTATCGGGGCAATATAACCTTGACTCCTAAAGGTTGAGCCTCATTCTGGGGACAACCTTGTGAAAGATATCTATCTATTAGGTACAAGGGCATTCTAACCCGGATCCTTGAGGATCAAGCTCCATTATGGAGATGATTCTCGAAACCTTAATCTATTAGGTATCGGGGCATCTAACCCAGATCCCTGAGGATCAAGCTTCATTCTAGAGATGATTCTCAAAATCTTCATCTATTAGGTATCGGGGCAACCTGACCCGGATCCCTGAGGATAAAGCTTCATTCTGAAGATGACCCTCAAAAACTCTACTTGACCGGCGGCTTGGAAATCTAACCTAGACTTCAGAGAGTCAAGCTCTATCCTAGAGATGGCTCTGAAATCTTCATCAATTGATCTTGCATCATCAATTTTCAAACCTATTCTTCTGTTCTTCAGGCATCAAACTATTCTTTGAATCAATGCGCTACTCGCACATCAATTCAAATAGGGGCAAAATGTAACACCCCAAAATTGGCATCTCGCAACACTAACCAATTTTGTTGCATTTGCACTCTTCTAGATCATCAAAGTCCTATTGTACTAGGCAATTCTAAGTTTTGACTGACTTTACTTGGCCTAAGTGTCAAATGCAGACAATCCTAAATCTACATTAATCATACATTATATTTAATTCCTAAATATCTATTGGCTAAACAAACCCTATGATTGAATTAATTTAATTATAAAGTCCTAGCACTTTAATTAAATTAAATTCACCCCTTTTAGCTAAGACACATAAAAAGGGAATTAAATGATATTTAATTATTAATTAAATATCCTGATTTTCAATAATTAAATTTAATTATTCAGATAATTGAGAAAAATAAATTATGAGGTCATACTTTATTTAATTAATTAAATATTTTCTCAAAAATCTTATCTTCAGTCCAGAAATGGAATCTTTGAATTAATTGTGCTTTAAAGAGAAATAAAATAGTTAAATCAAACAAATAAAATAGTTAAAATCAAAGAAAGAAAATAGTTAAAGCAAAGGGAAAATAATTTATTGTATTCTCTTAAAGAAAGCTTTCTAATCTGATCTGGCTTTTCTATCTTTTATTTCAAAAAAGGAAAGTTTCTATTCTGAACAACCTTTGAGTCTATAAAAGAACTCCCATTCCTCATTCAAACCCCTTCCTAAATTTCTAGTCATATGCATTGTTAGAATACTGAATTGTTGCTACATTCTTAGTTCATAATCTTATATAGAATAATCGCATTTTGCAATAGATTAATTTCAATTTCTAGAATAATCTCATTGAAATCATGGCATAGTTTTAATCTCATTTCTAGTTTAAATGGATCATTTAGATTAATCTTGCATGTTTCATTTCTAGAATAATCATTGCATTGCATTCATGGAAGCATAAATCCTTCGCTCTAGATTGGTCTATGGTTGTGAGACTCTCATTTTGAGAGCTATTTCGAAACCCCGTCTAGATAGAAGGCAACATGTCGAATCATACAGACAGGCAAGATGAATAATCTCATATTCATTCTTGTGTGTATCTGATGAATAAGGACTATGTTGAAGTGTATGGTTGATTAACAAGGCCAAATCTACCAAATATAGTAAATATTTGTAAATAATATATATTTTGTGTATATCTATTTCAGCCCTCGGCCCTCTATATTTTTATGCACGTATATGTTCTATATATCCTTCCAAGCTCACAAGTTTCTCACACTTTGTCCTATGTTTTCACCCCATGAGACCGAGCTTGTTGAGACAGAGTTTCCATGGTTCAAAATTGACACCTTGCTAGTTCGAGCCATGGTAGCTTTCTCTCTCCTCTATCTCATCGCATTGATGGTGGGATTAGTTTCCCATGAGTGAGCATTCAAATATGTCTTCTCTAGAATTCATTTTTCCCTGTGTCACCATTTGTCTTAATTAATGCTCTCAATGCCTTTACGACGCCTTCTATGTGATCACGTACCAACCCATGTCAGCTGAATTAGGTCTCCCATCAATCACATTGGCACGACAATGACCATTTTTATCTAGACTCTAGGCCTCTGCTGCCCCCTGTCTTGTATTTCTTCCTGTCAGTAGATCCAGACACCCTAGGAGTTAACTCATGATTATTTCAAGTATTCTGAGATTATTTTGATGAACGTAACAATTTTTGGATAGGTACAGTAGGGTGGAAAAGTTCTGAAACTTTAGTGCTCTTTATGTATGTATCATGTTCTAATGGTTTTCCAGTCTTGCAGGTTGCAGATAGATTGATCGAAGATGTCTGACATTATTGCCCCTCCTGATAGCCCAGAATTACCTACCACTTCCACCCGGGAAGCTACGAAGTCCAAAATGGAGAGAATGTTAGCAAAGATACCTTTAACCTCCAAATATCCAAAGGAGGGAGCTATTGCAGGGTCCAAGGTAAGCTCCAAAGTCTAGGAAATAATAGATATGGACCCCAGAACTTGGGCCGAATTGCTAGGTCTGATCTAGACCATTACATGTTAAAGGTTGAAGGAGACAAAATGACCACTTGCTTGGCCGCCTCCAGCATCATAAAGGCTGCAAACTTTCCATGTTCGGTGTAGTCACAAGAATTAATAAAGAAGCTGGCAATACTATACAATGCACCTACTCACACAGTTTTCCTTTTGGATCCCCGACCGCTACAATACCCCACCACAATCGTCACCTTGGACGCTCCAACTTTCATTTCCAGGTTGGGGATTCCTCAGTTTAAAGGGTTTTCTATCGTCACCAGGGTCGACTCACTAAAGGAATTCGGTGAGGCTGAAGGCATTTCTCGGCAACACCTCAACAGTTAGTGGCTGAAGTCTCCAAAGCAAGACCACAAAAGAATGAAGTTAGAAATTCTCCGTGGGGATTTCAAAGAGCCCATCCAAGAAGGTATAATATTTTTATGCAGGGTTTAAGGATGGCCCCACACCCGAGAATTCTCGATGTGGATGTACTATTTTCTATACTGCATCACTACACACAACTGGACCTTCAAATGGGAAGCTATTATAGCTAATCACATAGATACACAAATGAGGACGGTTGTCCAGAATTCCCAATTTTACATGACATCATATTTGCTGTGGGCGTTAGCACAATAAAATCCAGATTTTCTAGGTTTGGGAATAGCTGGGGAACTCGGGAATGGGCCAGGGAAGGTCACACCATGGGATCACTATCCCCAATTACAATGGGAGCTCAGTTTCCTAAAATTTTGCCAGGTAAATGACGTGTTCATTCACCACAATATCTTAACCCTTACCCAGGATTTTGGGTACCACCTCTCACAGGCGGTGATGACTTTGGTTGTAATGCCTCACCAAGGAACCCAGGAGAAATTAACCGAAACATAAACCTAAGTTCATGGAATATTTTTTTTAAAAATGTTTACAAACAATAATGACAACAATGCAGAGGCAACACAATGAAGTACATGACATACATGAAATACAACTTATACATAGATAACTCTTCTCAAGGGTTCCTTGATGCAGAATTACTTAAACATAAAAATCTACAATTGACAAATACAAAAAACTGACATAAAGGTTACATAATCTGAAACCAATCACATACATCCCATAATAAATGATTACATATACATCTGATAAGAAAGGTATACTACCTAATCAACATCCACTGCACAAGTCATAGGATATGTAATAATACATAATGAATGATACAATGCATCCTCCAAGGGATGATAACCAATATATACATATGGTACCAAACACATCTCAAGTAATTGAGCAAGTCCCCAAAAGACTATGAAGATGAAACTGCAACAAGGAACATCCAAGCATGAAGAAGAATCCGTCAGAATCTCAATGGTAATAAGAATCACTACCACCTGACCACATGGAACCAGAGGTCCACTCCCATCGTGCTGAGCAGATAGTAACAAGCCCATCACATGGGGGTATACAACCAGAACACAAACAAGGTACACATGACCTCATACTCCAATGCAAAGGAAGATCCTAGAAGCAATCTAAACCATAACAAGGAACACTAAAAAACACCAGAGGTAACTGACACACGTAGGATAGCCTAAGCTATGTATAGGGAAGTGTCATCACATAAGCCCAACCTTGAAGGTAACCCTAGTAGTACATCTTGACTCTGGCCTCCAAGTGACACTATGTGGCTCAGTGATCCTTTCACGAAGACAAGGATCCCAACTCCCATCCTATCATGCGACAGCACTCAAGGCATGGATAGAGACTCAGACATCTTATTAGTTTATTTTAAACCCCTTTAATGTATCATATTTTTACTTATTAAGTAACTTGCCAATGGGTTTACCTAGTAACCGCTTAGAGTCCTGGACCCCCATTGCAAGCCACTTCCCCACTATACACTTAGTTAACCTACCTAGGCTCAAGATTAACACATGAAGATATATATAATCACAAATCGCATCGTACTCATTCAGGAGCATATATGTTCTTAAATAACCAAACAATAACCACAGTACCCTCATAAGACCATAAAGCACATCATAAATGAATTAGGTTGGGTGTAGGAAATCAAGACTATGACATCATCATAAATTACAAATTAACATCACAACAGATACCATGCAAAATTACAATCCCAAACCTCTGGATTATGTCCTAAGGGTCATCTAGCCGAACAGATACCTGAAAGCATGATAACACAAAAGAATATACATTTCATTTAATCACACACCCAAAACACATCATGATGTAATCAATTCATTTTAGAATGCATAAAATCAAATATAATGTCAATGTAAGAATAAACAAATTTATAATTCTTAATTATGCAAATTCATTTATCCATTAAAAATTACTATCTAGAAATAATTAAATACTTCAACATTGGTAACGTTATCATATTCTATAGATCTATTTATAAAATTCACATATAAATACATCTATGAAATATTTACCAACTTGCTATAATTATAAAATCATAAAATTCCTAGGTGCACTGAAACAACCATATTAATCATTCAATAATATCTCTAATAGTTAATTAACACCATAGGATCCGATGATTAACAATAGCCAATTTTATAATAGTGACAAAATAAAACCCCCTTGGTTTATAAATTAATAAAAATATTAATTTCCCCCTTTTTAGAAAAATAATCCCTTTCTAAAAAAAACCTCATTTCACCAATTTTAACTAATTTAGAACAAATTTAAAGAGTACCCATAACTAATTTAACATTAGCTCTAAAATTAATTTAGAAATTAATTATAAATCAATTCTGAATTTAATCATAAATTAATCTAAAATTAACTAAATAAAAATAAAAATTAACTAAATTACTATAAAGTTTAAACGAAATTTAATTAACTAAATTTAAATAAAAAGAAATTGTAATTAAACTAAATTTTAACTAAAACAAAATAAATAAAAAAGAACATAAGTAAATTAACATATAATATGGGGGGGGTCCCTATGGCCCCCACCCCCTCCCATTCCCCGCTGCCGCTGCGACCTCCCTTTGGGAGTACCATGGCAGCCTTGCCGTGCGGTGGCAGGGTACCTGCCGTAAGGTAGGCCCTGCCTCCCACGGCAGGGTACTGCCGCGCAGTCCCTTGGGATAGGGACAAGGGGGTGCGGTGGCCCCCCCACCCGCCCTCTAATGCATAAAATTTTTTATAATTTTTTTTAAAAAAAAAGTTTCGAAACCAAACAAATAGCAATGTTATTTATTTTATATTTTTTTAATAATATTAACTATTTCCGAAAACGGAAATTAGAGCAGCACATATATTTTTTTGTCTTTTCTTGAGCTTTTAAAAAAAAGACTGGTGTAATTAATTTTAACTCTGTATTTTTACAGAGAGGCCATTTTTTTCAAACAATAAAATTTCCCCAAAGCTATTAATTTTTCCATAAATAATTTAATTTCCTCTATAGTCCTAACTATAGGGAATTTGATTTTTTTCCGATTAAGGGCTTTCCACAAGATTTCATTCAATGAAATTTTGACAGCATCTCCTTACTAGGTTAATATATATTTTCCTTTAAACATCAAGGATCTAGGTTTTCAAAAATACACATTTCAATAATAATTTTCAAACTAGAAAACCCTTATACCCATTTGCACCTAATGCTATAAAATGAAACTCTTTATGCCCACAAGCACAGATCTGGCATGCAAGCTTGAATTAAAATACAAAATTGATCTAAAAACATGTTTTTCCCAATTGAAATAATCAAAAACACAAAATAAACAAGCAAGGATTGACCAAACAAAGGATTCTTAGCTTTTTGGATGTATAGAAGACAGAGGCAAAACCAGAATTGACATGAACAAGACCCTACCTCAATATCTGTTCAAGAATACACAATGCAAAATCTAAGCAAGGAGAATTCCAAAATTATGCTTGAAAAATAAGCACACACCAAAGCTTCTAAAAATGCTCCCAAAAACCTGTTATCCTCGAATGAGAGAAGAATCCCCCTAAAGAGGATCAACTTCCCCTAATTAAGCAAACCCTCATGACAACACATTCAGTTAACTCCTAAAAGGACTCTACCCAAAATTGAAAGAAAATAACAATTAATTAATTAAAAATATCTAATTACTTGCACAACTCAACTTTGACTCCTAAAATCAAGTTGAGATCCCTTGAGTTTGAAAATACTTTTTCAACCAAATCTTGCACATATAATTAATAAAATATTAATTTAAATAACTTAAATATTTAAGGCACAATAATCCATGTAACTTAATATTTAATTATTTAAATAAGCATATAGGCTCATTTACTCTAATTTTCAATTAAATATTAATATTCAATAGTTGCACTTTAATTAAACATAGGTATTTAATTTAATTTTTAATTAATTAAATACCCTATATTTAATAATTAATTGTAATAATATTTAATTAAATAAATAACATGATATAACACACAATATCAAATCAAGCACCTGAAATCAAACACAAGCAAAATCAAACATGCTCAAGGAAAGGGATACACGAATTCCTGTCAACCAGACGAATTCGGTAAGGTAGCCAAATGGACACTTGTCTACTAATTAGGAAAATTGGGTTCAGGGTAGGATTTGGACCTGAATACTATCTCCCCTCTCTTACCATTGAGATTATTGTGATAAGGCATGCTCACTCCTGCCAATTCAGGGAAGACGTAGCCCGGTACCTGCAAACCTGTCATCACAAAGATGAACATACATGTATATATCATATGGCAAACAATGGTTGAGACTAGGTTATCATGTGGATCTTGCTGAAGCAAGTCACTACAACTCTGTCCCATACCATATCAAGCACATCAAATAGTAATGAAAACATACAATGATCCATGTGCATATAAATCTATGATCAGTATTGTCAGAAAACTATAATCGACATGAAATCTTAACATATACATAAGCATCATAAAATAACCATAAATCACATATACACAAATGATACAACATGATAATAATGGATAAAGAATATACTAAAATGTAATACATAATATCATCTAAATCATCTAAATGAAACCACACATACATGAAATGGCCTTAAAGAGTTCAGCATCCAAAACTGAAAAGCAAACTAAGAGGTGGGTATTACATCCTCCTCCCCTAAAACTAGGCTTACTCCTAGAACATCTAATCCAAGTCCTGAAAGACTCAAAGTGTGGGTCCCATAGGACCCTTCCTAGGTCTCTGATTTGAACATTGAGGATCATTCCCCACTATAGGAATCCAGAAACTAGCTACTGGACCTCTACTCGCAACACCACTCACAGGAGCATAGTACACAGGTGGAGGATGATCAAATGTTGCATATTCTCTGTGAGACATACCAACATTACCCACTGTAGGTTTAGAAGCTACTGGCCTCTGTCCTAAGGATTGTGGTGCACGCTGAGGACAATTGACAACAAATTGTCCAAACTATCCACAAGTGAAGCAAGCTCCCTTGCTACCACCTTCTCTAACTGAAGGTGCTCTAGACTGCTGAACATTGCCCCTACTGACATCCTAATACACACTTTGTGCTAGCTGAACTAACCGATTACGCTTGCTGCACTGAATTTCATGAAAGTTCCTAATCTGAGGACCACTAAAAGAAGAAGGATTGTTTCCTCCCTGTTGATGAGACTGACTACCGTTTGGAATGGTAGAAGGACCTCTTGAATTCCCAGATCCCTAAGAATGATTACCTCTGAAAATAGAAGTAGGTGCTCTCGAGTGCACTCCAGAATGACCCCCATAGCCCAATGCTAGATTATCCTCTACAAGGGTACCTTTAATAACCACTTCTATGAGGTTTGTAGGCTCAAAGAGTCTAACTTCCCCAATGATGCGTTCATTTAGCCCCCTACAAAGTGTTGAACCATAAGGGCTGCATCCTGACCATATCTAGCATACTATTTGAGCTCAAAGAATCGATGCTCATACTCAACCATTGATAGGGTCAACTACTTCAAGTTGTGGAACTCATCAACCCTCTGCTGTCTCCACTGATAAGAGAGGAATATCTCTCTAAAATGCTCAAGGAAGAGTTCCCATGTAATGGTGTCCATCTAAAGGCTCAGCTTCTTCTCCTCTATCTTCCATCATATCGCTGCAAAATCGGAGAGTTGCATTACTGCATACCTAGCTTTAGTATTGCTACTAAAGGGATGCATAGAAAAAATCCTCTCTATGCAATAAGCCAAGTCTCAGCTTCAAATCTTGTTCCTTTCCCATCAAAGGAAATAGGTGGAAATCTCATGAGATCCCTCATGTGGTTCATTTCCATAACCTCAGGATCCATTGTAATAGTCCTCCTTGGAGGGCTCCTAGATCTCTCCCTCTCCACTCTACCCTGCATAGGAATATGATTTAGTAACTCCTGCAACAACTGCCTAATACCTGGCTCCTTTGAACCAACCCAACGCTCTTCCCTCTGCTCATCTCTGTTATCTCGATGAACACTCGTGGAAGGACTATGGTCCCTACCCCTTCCACGGCCACCCTCTCAGCCTCTACCATGACCTCTAGTGGATCTAGTTTCAGGCATGGTTCCTGAATCAACCAGAGAACCAAACCACAACTTAGAACCAACATCAAACCCAATAACATCAAAAGAAATCAATAATCGTAAAGCAATGGTTTTAAATACATCAGATTTTTATGTCTATGTTTGTTTCAAGTTTTAAAATCAAAAGAAAACAAATGAGCATACATATTTCCCAGAGCTCCCAGTGTAGAAACATGGGCTCTGATACCAAGTGTAATGCCCCGCCAGGGAACCCAAGAGAACTTAACCTAAACATAAACCTAAGTTTGCGGAATATTTTTTTTTAAATGTTTACAAAAAATAATGACAACAATGCGAAAGTAACACAATGAAGTACATGACATGAAATACAACTCATAAATAGATAAATCTTCTCGAGGGTTCCTTGACATAGAATTACTTAAACATACAAATCTACGATTGACAAATAAAAAGAATTGACATAAAGGTTACACAATCTGAAACCAATTACATTCATCCCATAATAAATGATTACATATACATCTGATAACAAAGGTATACTACCTAATCAACATCCATTGCACATGTCGCAGGGTATGTAATAATAAATAATGAATGATACAATGCATTCTCCAAGGGATGATAACCAATATATACATATGGTACAAAACACATCTCAAGTAACTGAGCAAGTCCCCAAAAGACTGTGAAGATGAAACTGCAACAAGGAACATCCAAGCATGAAGAAGAACCCGTCAGAATCTCAATGGTAATAAGAAACACTACCACCCGACCACGTGGAACCAGAGGTCCACTCCCACCATGTTGAGGAGATAGTAATAGGCCCATCACACGGGGGTATACAACAAGAACACAAACAAGGTACACATGATGTCATACTCCAATGTAAAGGAAGATCCTAGAAGCAATCTAAACCATAACAAGGAACACTAAACAACACCAGAGGTAACTGACACACATAGGATAACCTAAGCTGTATATAGGGAAGTGTCATCACATTAGCCCAACCTTGAAGGTAACCCTAGTAGTACTTCTTGACTCTGGCCTCCAAGTGACACTATGTGGCTCAGTGATCCTTTTACAAAGACAAGGATCCCAACTCCCATCCTATCATGCGACAAAACTCAAGGCATGGGTAGAGACTCACACATCTTATTAGTTCATTTTAAACCCCTTTAATGTATCATATTTTCACTTATTAAGTAACTTGCCAATGGGTTTACCTAGTAACCGCTTCGAGTCCTGGACCCCCATTGCAAGCCACTTCCCCACTGTACACTTAGTTAACCTACCTAGGCTCAAGATCAACACATGAAGATATACATAATCACAAATCACATCCTGCTCAGTCAGGAGCATATATGTTCTCAAATAACCAAACAATAACCATAGTACCCTCATAAGACCATAAAGCACATCATAACTGAATTAGGATGGGTATAGGAAATCAAGACTATGACATCATCATAAATTACAAATTAACATCACAATAGATACCATGCATAATTACAATCCCAAACCTCTGGATTATGTTCTAAGGGTCATCTAGCCCAACAGATACCCGAAAGCATGATAACACAAAAGAATATACATTTCATTTAATCACACACCCAAAACACATCATGATGTAATCAATTCATTTCAGAATGCATTAAATCACATATAATGTCAACGTAAGAATAAAAAAATTTATAATTCTTAATTATGCAAATTTATTTATCCATTAAAAATTACTATCTAGAAATAATTATATACTTCAACATTGGTAACGTTATCATATCCTATAGATCTATTTATACAATTCGCATATAAATACATCTATGAAATAATTACCAACTTGCTATAATTATAAAATCATAAAATTCCTAGGTGCACTGAAACACCCATATTAATCGTTCAATAATATCTCTAACAATTAATTAACACCATAGGATCCGATGATTAACAATAGCCAATTTTATAATAGCGAAAAAATAAAACCCCCTTGGTTTATAAATTAATAAAAATATTAATTTCCCGCCTTTTAGAAAAATAATCCCTTTCTAAAAACTCATTTCACCAATTTTAACTAATTTAGAACAAATTTAAAGAGTACCCATAACTAATTTAACATTAGCTCTAAAATTAATTTAGAAATTAATTATAAATCAATTCTGAATTTAACCATAAATTAATCTAAAATTAACTAAATTAATTTAAAAATTAACTAAATTAATTTAAAAATTAACTAAATTACTATAAAGTTTAAACGAAATTTAATTAACTAAATTTAAATAAAAACAAATTTTAATTAAACTAAATTTTAATCAAAACAAAATAAATAAAAAAGAACATAAGTAAATTAACATATAATATGGGGGGTCCCTGTGGCCCCCACCCCCTCCCATTCCCCACTGCCGCTGCGACCTCCGTTTGGGAGTACTGCTAGCAGCCTTGCCGTGTGGCGACAGGGTACCTGTCGTAAGGTAGGCCCTGCCTCCCACGACAGGGTACTGCCACGTGGTCCGATGCATAAAAATTTTTATAACTTTTTTTTAAAAAGTTTCAAAACCAAACAAATAGCAATGTTATTTTTTATTTTTTTATAATATTAACTATTTCTGAAAACGGAAATTGGAGCAACACATATAACTTTTTGTCTTTTCTTGAGCTTTTAAAAAAAAGACTAGTGTAATTAATTTTAACTCTGTATTTTTACAGAGAGGCCATTTTTTTCAAACATTAAACTTTCCCCAAAGCTATTAATTTTTCCATAAATAATTTAATTTCCTCTATAGTTCTAACTATAGGGAATTTGATTTTTTCTGATTAAGGGCTTTCCACAAGGTTTCATTCAACAAAATTTTGACAGCATCGCCTTACTAGGTTAATAGATATTTTCCTTTAAACATCAAGGATCTAGGTTTTCAAAAATACACATTTCAACAATAATTTTCAAACTAGAAAATCCTTATACCCATTTGCACCTAATGCTATAAAATGAAACCCTTGATGCTCACAAGCATAGATCTGGCATGCAAGCTTGAATTAAATACGAAATTGATCTAAAAACATATTTTTCCCAATTGAAATCATCAAAAACACAAAATAAACAAGCAAGGATTGACCAAACAAAGGATTCTTAGCTTTCCGGATGCATAGAAGACAGGGATCCGAAAACCAGAATTGACATGAACAAGACCCTACCTCAATATCTATTGAAGAATACACAATGCAAAATTCAAGCAAGGAGAATTCCAAAATTATGCTCGAAAACCAAGCACACACCAAAGCTTCCAAAAATGCTCCCAAAAACCTGTTATCCTCAAATGAGAGAAGAATCCCCCTAAAGAGGATCAACTTCCCCTAATTAAGCAAACCCTCATGACAACACATTCAGTTAACTCCTAAAAAAGACTCTACCCAAAATTGAAAGAAAATAACAATTAATTAATTAAAAATATCTAATTGCTTGCAGAACTCAACTTTGACTCCTAAAATCAAGTTGAGATCTCTTGAGTTTGAAAATATTTTTTCAACCAAATCTTGCACATGTAATTAATAAAATATTAATTTAAATAAATTAAATATTTAAGGCACAATAATCCATGCAACTTAATATTTAATTATTTAATTAAGCATAAAGGCTCATTTACTCTAATTTTCAATTAAATATTAATATTCAATAATTACACTTTAATTAAACTTTCAATTAAACATAGGTATTTAATTTAATTTTTAATTAATTAAATACCCTATATTTAATAATTAATTGCAATAATATTTAATTAAATAAATAACATGATATAACACACAATATCAAATCAAGCACCTGAAATCGAACACAAGAAAAATTAAACATGCTCAAGGAAAGGGATACACGAATTCCTGTCAACCAGACGAATTTGGTAAGGTAGCCAAATGGACACTTGTCTACTAATTACAATTGGGTTTAGGGTAGGATTTGGACCTGAATACTATCTCCCCTCTCTTACCATTGAGATTATTGCGATAGGGCACGCTCACTCCTGCCAATTCAGGGAAGAAGTAGCCCGCTACCTACAAAGCTGTCATCACAAAGACGAACATACATGCATATATCATATTGCAAACAATGGTTGAGACTAGGTTATCATGTGGATCTCGCTGAAGCAAGTAACTACGACTCTATCCCATACCATCCCAAGCACATCAAACAGTAATGAAAACATACAATGATCCATGTGCATATAAATCCAAGGTCAGTACTTTCAGAAAACCATAATCGACATAAAATCCTAACATATACATAAGCATCATAAAATAACCATAAATCACATATACACAAATGATACAACATGATAATAATGAATCAAGAATATACTGAAATGTAATACATAATATCATCTAAATCATCAGAATGAAACCACATATACACAAAAAGGCCTAAAAGAGTTTGGCATCCAAAACTAAAAAGAAAACTAAGAGGTGGGTATTACATTGGTCAGTTCCTACGGCCAGTATTTTATTCAGTTCCAGCATCATACCTACACTAGGGTGATAGGCTTCAATGGGAAGCCCTATCTTCTTCCCCGGTATTGCGGGGACAAGATTATTCTTTTAGAGTTTTGTAGGCAGATCCTAGATCTACACACCTTCTTCATGTTGAAGAAGGATCAAAATTCCATTCCCATTCTCTTGTGGGGATTATACATGTAGCTTCACCATGGCCTAGAAGGCAGACAATGAATTGAAGAGCTTGAGGCTGGTGGAATTCCACCACACTTGGAAAAATTATGATCCCCATGGCAAAATTGCTACAGCACTACCTCGGGTGTCCGAACAACATGTAGAGGACATTGAAGACTTCTGGGGCAGACTACCAGGACAAATTTGATCTATGAGCCCAACAGAATACAAGGATGAGCAAAGGGCTCATGAAAATGATGGACCTTTAGATCTTCCCGAAGGGATTTAAAGATGATGGGCCGCTGGAAGATCCAACATACAAAGGACAAGGGCTGGATAAACAAGATCTTCCTCCGGTGGATTGGTCTATCTCAGAGGATCTAATGATTGAAGGGGTATGCCACCCCATTTTTGAGGCAAGTCACCATTACTTTTCCTAGGTTTGTCCCAAAAGAACCTAAAAGAAATCAATGGTCAAGAAGACCATTCCTTCTTCAGTCGGCGTCGGACCTTCTTCATCTGCCGCAACCGCTAAAGCAAGCATGAGTAGAGGGAAAGAGAAAGAGGGTGCCCTGGTTCCCAAGGCACCTCCCCAGATTCCCACCCTTCTGATGGATCAATTGCATAAAAAAATGGAGTTGGCAAAGCTAACCAATTAGCAACTAAGCATGCAGGTATCCATCATTCTCCCTATAGCTCCTATGGCTTTTGCTCACCTGACAGGAACCCCGTTGTTGGCTACGATGATGAGCAGACAGAATTTCATTGAGGTGGAGTCTACTAGCATTATGGATACTGGGGATTCACTTATAAGGAAGAAGAAGAAGGTGACACCTACACCCAGCGTAGCCGCCAGTCCCGGTATGCCAGAAATGCCCCTAGTAGATGTAAATTTGGACTCTCCCAAACTCAAAGATATCTCAGACTCGTCGCCCCCGTACGATAATTTTGACAACACCTTCTCGACGGAGGAGCACCTTGAGATTCAACATGGTATAGGTCATGTGGTGGAGGAGATTACAGCTTAGGACAAGGAAGAGGCCCCCATAGAGAAAGAAATTCTGGAAGAGAAAGATACATCTGAGTAGGAGGCTTAGGAAGAAATGCAAGCGGGACCTGAGTAAGAGAGAGTATTGGTCCAAGAGACTGAAGATGCACCAAGGAAAGACATAGACAAGCAACTGATGGTCGGAAAACCCAGATTCGTAGGAACAACCGTACCCCCGACTGTCATGCTATAAACACCTTTGGTAACTTCGGGTGACCAAGTGCCCTGGAGCACTTTTGGTGAGGTAGTAACGACGGTTGTCCTGCTAAATTTTGGCCAGAGAGCTCACCGACCTCTGGAGGATGTTCCGATGAAGGGGAACGCTCCAATAGATGAAGCCAATGTGGCCTGGGAGTAGCAGCAGCAAATGGACCAAGAAGTCCTGGATAAAGAAAATGAAGAAACAACTGACACCAGAAGGGACAAAGTCCCTGAAAATATAGAAGAGATTGAGGCCGAAGAGAAGGCTCTGAATAGTACAACAAAATATGCCATTATGGTAGAAAATGTTGAGGGTTTTGAAGAATAGGAAAAAGAAAAGGAACAAGAACAGGAAGAACAAGAATGAGAGGTGGATAAAGAGCCCGAAGATAATGTACATTCTAGGAACATGCCACCAGATTCCGAAAGGAATCCTGATGAACAGGTATTGACAGTGAAGCCACCCCAGCCGACCCAATGGCTGGTGGAATCTAAGAAGAGGAAAGCCTCGACAGTGGCCACAAGTGCTCCACTCTTGTTGGCCGAAATGATGGCTAGGAATACAGAGGCTAAGAAGCCCGAGAAAGCATGGGCAGTCCATACTCTCTGGACTGCTCCCATCGATATTACAGTTGTGACTATTGTAACACCCCCTCTTGATGCAGATGCAGTGGATGTAAGGCCTAAAGAGTACTGCATAATAGGAGTGGCATTAGGGAAGAGGGATAAGAAAGGTGAATTGGACTTGCTGAAAGAAGCCACCAAGGCAATAGAGGCCAAATACCTCAAATAGGGCCAGAAGCTGCAAGAGGAAAGAGAAATAAATGTCAATCTCCTCACGCTTCAGGCAGAACTCACACAGCCATTGGCTGAAGTCCACCCTGGAACCCCTTCCTCTGAATTACTGCTTGCACAGGGTGATGTGGACTCTCTACGAATCATGAAAAGAAAAGCACAAGCTGTGGATGGGTGGGCCGCTGAGAAGGTGACCGCAATGAAACAATTTTTGGCAGCGTCCCTCCCAAACCTTTACTGGGTCAGTTCTCTCCTCAACCAGGAAAGAGGCTTTGCTATTATATGGGAGAAAGATCTAGCCAAGTATGAAAAATAGAAGGCTAGGCTAGAAGAACTAGAAGGCCAAGCTAGAAGAGATCCACAACATCGGCGAGGAAGTCACCACAGAGTTTGAAATTTTGGGAGATGAATTGTATGATTCCCTCTAGGCCCAGTACTCCAGACTTGTCCTCAAGATTGAGGTATTCAAGGAACTAGTTAAGGCCTTGAAAGAGAAGGTGACGATAGCCTAGTATCCCTTGGGCTTATTTAAAACATTCATGGCTAGGGTATCGCAAGTTGATCCCTTCACCACTGACATATGTACCCCGAAGGACTATGTCTTCAGCAAGTTTGATGAATGAATGGAGTCCCTGTATCTGCCTGTCAGAGATTTTGACCAGGGAAGGCTATCTAGGTTGTCTAAAACAATGATCCAATCACACGATGCCATTAGGATGGTGCATGAATTATGGAATGGGGCCAGAGAAGTTGAGGAAGCAGTGGAGGCTGTTCACAGTCGGTGGGATAGCATCAAAGATGTAGATGAAGAAAGCATAGGCCAATTATTGGAAGCTTGGGAAAAATCATAAGGAGCAACAAGGCCCTCCAGACTCTGGAGATGTTCAGCAGAAGATGTGTTTTTGTTTTCATTCATTCTTTTGGAATGCGAGTTCCTAGATCCTAGAATTTTGGATCCTACATTTTTGTATTCTTTAAAGTGACCCATGTCCCAATTTACAAGGCTGACTAGTCACTTTCAAGGCATTTAATAAGGTTGTCAGAGGGTAGGTAACTGCAACAAGGCACATCAGCTCAACAAGAAGTTTTCTGACAGATGGTCTTCCTGAGGTGCCGCTTCAATGTTACACCTGGTGCATCGGAGACAGGGCGCCGCTTTTCCATTTATGAGGCATGCAGCCTCGATCCCTAGGGGATCAAATTTATTCTCTCTCATCCTGGCTCTCTTCTCAAGGCCAATTTTTCCACTCCACTTTTCTTGTCTTATGCTTCTGACATGTTAGACCTTTTCCATCTCGAGGTCTTTTGTAGCATGGTGCAGGTAGTACCAACCACCGGATAATGTATTATATTGTAAAGTGTAAAATAAGTTAGGGTTAGGTTTAGGTCAAGTAATATGTATAAATAATAAGTCTGACCTCATTCCAAGAGTCGGCAAAATTGATGATTTTGCAGTCCATAGTAATAGCAATATGGTTTTCTCAGTTCTTAGTTGCAGAGCTCAATGCTCCATAGTTTTTAAGATTTTAGTAGTTAAATGCTCCCCTGGAGCCACCATTGCACCACACACCATTGCTTGCTAGAAAAGATGTTAATGAAGAAGGAAGATTTCTCTTGATGATGTTGTTAGAATTTTGCCTTCTGGGTTAACGGTATTTTATGCTTTGTGTTCTTCATGTCCTTTGCTCTGATACTTAAAGTAGATTAACAACCTCCTTTCCTTTGCTACTGATAAAATATGAACTGATGGTTGTATATTTCTTTGGTATTTAGTGTAGTGTGTTAGAGAATCATTGATGTTTTGAATGTTTAGCATAACTATAGGTAGATGAAATCTGCGGTATCTTTTGAATTTTATTTGTTAAATGAATGCGCACTTGCAGGAAACCCCACTCACTTGAATCCCTAGAGAAGACAAGTTGAAGATAACCAGCTATCCCCCTCAAAAAAAATAGTCACATCTCCCAATCGAGCCCCGCACCATTGAGACCCGACTCTCATGTGCTTGGAGGCATGGGGAATATCATTTCCCCAAACAACCTTTACAGGCAAAGTTGGATAGTACCCCGGTACCCGGTGACAACTTACCTCTATTGGCAAACCTGGTCACAAAGTCCCGTCAACAGGTACCTCTAATTTTTTTAGTTAATTAACCTTTAACCTTATGTAATAAAATATTTTCTTTATTGATCATATCTACCATTCTTTATTTATGCATGTGATATCAATTCATAATCTTAATTGTATGTAGACATTCATAGAAACATTCATGAAAGCAATAACACATAACACAAGATATGGTATCACAGAAAACCCCTGTTAGAAGGTAAAAACTACGGTGGGGATGACACCTAAAAAAACTTCACTATCTATAGATTGGAAGGGGCTAGTTAAGGCTTACAATTTGATCACTTCTGATGATCTACCCTACTAGGAGTATTATGTGGAGACTAGTTAAGGTCTACTCTATTAAGAGCTTTAGCAACACTCTTTAGTGTGCACTTGGTTAAGAGATTTACAATAGGATTGTTAAATCCGCCTTTCTTAAAATGATTTCTTCTATTTTCTACACTTGTTAGAATGTAGAAAAAATACTCATTGACATGAGTGTATGCAATCTACAATTGTTGATTATAGATCTATTAAAGTTTATATGTACAAAGTATCATCTAATGTGATTGATTAATACCTCTGGTGCTTGGTAGCCTTGGTTCTTGGTTCTTGATAACCAAATTCATCTTTTTCTATTCTGCTTCTTGAAACTCTCAGTCTGATCCATAGATGTGAATTTTTGCTACATTCATCCTCTCATCCATTTCAAATGAATGATTAAAACATCTAGTTATACAATAGATTTTAACTTTTTAGTTTCACGTATTATAAACTTAACTCTATGATCAAAGGTTTACAACTGACCTTGATCTCCTAGTTTGCATGTTTTTAATCAGTTAGACTGATTAAAACAATTACAATTATGTTTCTTGTTCCTCAAGAAATGGTTTTAAAACAAATCTAAACTCTAAATATAAGGTATAACTATTTTATCTGACGTCGAAGTCAGATCCACTTTTCTTAGGATATAACTGACTTTTGGTGTATTATCCTTGGTTTTCTCTGAAATTAGTTTGTCTATCTTTCGATGTTCCTTTATTGAACTTCCTGTCGAGTTCCCTTGATCTGTTAGGTTTCTCTATTTCTACTCTTTCAATTTATAGTGTAACCTTCTTGTCGGGTTCCTCTATATCATCTTTGGGTTGCACTTTCGGTTTACACTATATAACTTGTGTTGTCGGGTTTCTCTTTACTTAGCACTTTCAGTCTGAACTGAAAGTTGTCTTTCAGTGTAGTGTAACCAATGGTTCATAACAACTATTTTCTCTTTGCATACTAATGACAAAACTTATGTCATCAATCTCCCCCTTTGACAATAGTATCAAAAACTGATATGTGCATAATACTATAAAAGTTTATAGTATGTACACCATATATATTACTTAGTCATTTCATGACCTCCCTTATGCATATGCTGGTATAGTATAGTATATGTGTATGTACACTTTTCATTATACTATCTCTTCCTTTTCACCTTGTCTTTTCCCTTTGTGTTATATGTAATGTACATATCATTTTCCTTTTCCCCTTTTTACTATGTGCTATATACATATCATTTTCCTTTTCCCCCTTTTTTGATAGTAAGGGAAAAGGTGTATACCTATAACTTATCAAAAATATGAGAGTGAGAGGTCTTCATTTCCTTCATCATCTTCTCCTATTTCTCCTTTATATTCTCAAGAGCCATATGCTCTAGTATGATCCTGGCATGCATGTCGTAGATGCTGTCTACTACAGACATCTCGGGGGTGGCAATTAGCTATCTTGCCGAACTTATGTGCTGTTGTAGAAGTGTGAGGTTCGGTAAAATTTGAGCCTGTAGCTTGGTAAACTCTTCTAACAATTGTGATTCTTATTCCCAAAGTTCTTTTCCTTTTGATTTCAATTATCTTCTCATAATGCAATTTGATTGCATTTCCATTTGTGGTTAGACTTTGAGCACTTGCATTTAGATTGGAATCAATCTTTGCTACCTTATCACTATTATCCTTAGTGAATTTCTCCAAAGTACATAGCTTTTGAATTAAGGAAATAGATTTAGTAATGATTGGATCTAATTCATTTGTTAGTTCTGAAAGATTTACCTTATTTTATGCCACTTCTTGGCTGATATTTTTTGTCAATTTTAATTGGAACTTCTGTTCTGCTTGTTCCTCAATCACCTTTTTTGCATCCACATTCTGTGTTGTGATGACATCATTGAGAATGAAAAGTTGATCTAGGATAGGTGCATTGTGATCAACATCTATGTCAGGAGCTATTTGTTGTAAGATATCTCTTATATTTTCTAGCACTAGAGAATCTTTGTGTTCTTTTCTTAGCTTTTCCTGCATTGCTTTCCTTTGACATATCTCTCCATATTCTATAAGAGATTCATAGTTCAATGTGGTTGGATCACACTTTGATATTTTAATGATTTCATCAAGTGTGACCTCCAAGTTACTCTTCTTGGTTTTATTCTTCTTTTGTGATGCACCTATATGCAAAACCATTGCCATTTTCTCTGCTTGGTCTGATGTGGTATAGGATTGTTTCGGCAGTGTTGTGCATTTTTTCTGCTGCCCAGGGTTCAACTTTCAAATTTATGAGGATGTCTCCTTATCTACCTTAAGTGTATCTACAACATCTCCTTCAGTGTCCTTAGGAGTGGCATCTTTGGTTTTGTCTCCTTCACCGGTATCCTTCTACACTTCATCTTTGTTTTTCATTTGTACATCCTTGTTGGTGTGATCTCCATCTTTTTGTTCCCCACCAATGAATACCTATTCATCGGTTGTATCCTTCTTTTCATCAGATGTATCTTTTTATTCATCATTACCCTTATCTTTAGGTATGCTTGCATCCTTTTCAGGTAACTTCTCCTTCTCTGAGATAATATTGATAGCTTGTATCAATAGTGGTATCTATGCTGGTGTGTTTACCTATGCTAATTATTGTTTAGTGTCCTATTTGTGAGTTTTTTCCTTGAAAACAGTGACATCTTCATCTCTCTATACTTCATCTATAGGATCTGCTCCGGTAACATCAATGATTGTATTATTTGGCCATGTTTTATCTGCAATGTCCATATCCTTGTTGGCTTGTGTGCTAATTGAGTCTTCATTGACATCTTCATCAATGATAATAATATGTTCAGGGCTTTGTTTAGCCTGATCATTCTTGTTCTGTTGATTTTCGGTAAGATTTTAATTCTTCTATGTCAGCCTCTCTAGAAGTTTGTGCCCTAGACTTGTATATAAGGATGCCTTTCTCCTCTCATTTTCTCTCGCGAATGGATCATCTCATCTACACATAATTCTTACATGCTTCCAAGTGTTCAATCAAGGTTTTCAAGTCTTCTTCTCAAGCATTCAAGTTCTCCATTGAAGATAAAGGATTCAAGCATTCAATCCTTTAAAGGTATTTGGTTCAGGCATTCAAGATTCATCATTCAAACCCTAGATCTATCCATCATGGTGGTGTGATCTTCCTTCAAGATCCTTTGTGCATCCTCAAGATTCATTCATTCTTCCTTCAAGTTGGATTTGAAGCATACAATCATGGAGGTTTTGATTTACATTTATGATTTCTAATGTTGAGTCCAAGATTTCATATTAACATACTTGTTTACATTCGAAATACAAATGCATATCTATTGAATATCATACCTTCATTGTTAGATCTACTTCTACTACTTTCTATCCTTCTCCATTTGCATTTTGATTTCAAGGTTAATTCCAAAACCGGGGTTTGAGTAAGGAAAACCCATCCCCCAACAAAAAAAACCATTTTTCTTGTAGGTACAGGTATGTGACAGTGAATTATAGAGCAGATTTAGATACCATTTCCAGCCAACTTTTGGGATCTGCAAACAAAATTTACTTCAGAGAAGTGCAGGTCAATGTCAACATCAAGGGGTGCAATTGTGCCCCCGTATTTGGGTCAAGGTTGACCTTACTCAGAAAAGAAAAAGATTTCTGGGTTTTCTCCATTTCTGTGTTTCTGTTCCAAATTCGGTTGCAAAATTTCCCAAAACTCAGTCCAAACACCAGAAAATAGGTATTTCTAGATCTGATACATTCCAAGATAATTGTTTCACTTCAATTAAGGTTTTAAGAAATTCAGATCTATTGTTTTACTTTATAATTAAGAAATTAGATCCCTCTTCCCCTCTTTATCCATAACAAGTTGATTCCTTTTTGTATTGATCATCTCCTTTCGTTTAATCAATTGG
>MU227674.1:2185298-2207753 GCA_018584345.1 Thuja plicata
GCCTCTTTTCTTTAAGGCCAACTTTTACATACATATTGGATTAGTTTTCTTTCATGCTCTTGCATTCACTATGAAGATCTTTAAGATGCTTTGGTGTATGGTTATTTTCCTCATTATTCTTCTCTTAACATCTCTTTATAGTACTTATAATGTTTATGAGAGTGTCATCCATTTCATTATATTTGTTACTCTTCATGTTTCACTTGCTTATGCTATTTTAATATTAACTAATACTAGCCTTCCTACTTTCAAAACTTTCATTAAGAATTTGTGTAGCGGACTTATTGCTCTTTTGGATTTTGTGAAGAATTTGGTTGATGATACCCCATTTCCGAATCTTCCTAATCCTATCCTTCCTAATCTAGTTCCTAATATTCCTATTTCTATCCTTCCTAATACAATTCCTAATATTCCCACTCCTATTTCTCCATCTTCTATCCCTAGTTCTTCCCAAATTTATGATGGGGCTCAAACTATGGTTCATGATAAAGATGTGCAAGAATTCTTTGATTTACCTTCCCCTTCTTATCCAATCCCTGATGATATTAAAGGGAAGAGAAAAGAAACTTCTTCTAAACCTATCATTCTTCCTTGCAAAACATTTTCTCATGATCACCATAAACAATCACCTCCTACTGAAGCTTTACAAGATATGTACATTAGATGATACAATATGGTGGCTAGACAAGGTTATAAGGGTTTAGTGCTTGGTGTTAATGAACATGGTATAAAATATCCGATTCATCTAACCCCTAAACAAGATAGGCATGGTCTAGGCTTTCCACTATCTCAATTTAAGGTGGTTGATTTTGATCGTCGCCCTCCTCTTCATGTTCTTCTTCCAACACCTTCCTTAGATTACCCTAATACCCCTCAAGATGTAGCTAAGCAGGTGTATGTTCAGTTAATTAATTATAAGAAATACATCTTTAAACCTATGCCAAAATATGCTCTCTCCAAGTACAAATGTCCTTTTCATTATAGTAATACACATTTACTTGCTTATTGTGTACATTTCAAGATTTATGTTAGAGAAAGAGTTGCTTTAGGAATTATATCTCACTCTCATGTGGTATTACAATTTCTTCATAATTTCCATCCGTGGAATACCCCTCGTTCTTCTATAAAATAGATCTTTCCCCCTCTTGTCTCTTGACTGGGGGGAAAGAGGTATTTCTTCCACTTTTCTAGTATCCATTATGTTCTTAGCATGCATTTTGTTATGAGCTTAATTGGTTATTCTTTCTATATTCTATCCCTATGGTTTTGTATTATGATATGGTACATTATTCCTTTTCTCATAATCATCCATAGCTCTCTTCTAGTATCCATGATATCTTTTCGAAGACATTTGTTTTGCAAAATATATCTCTTTGTTACATTATATCTTGATTTGATTGGTATATCCCTTGTTTTCATCCCCGGGGGGCAAGATTTTCCTTCTTTCTCTTTGTCTAAGAATCTACTTTCCTTAGCGTGGTGGCATTTGTTTATTCTGCAACATTATATCCTTATAAAGACTTATGTTTTGGCTATGGATACTCTTTTATATGAAAGGCGATTTTTATAGGTCATCACCTCTTCTTTATTTTGAAAATTACGTTCTTTATAAACTCTCACCCTTGCTTTGGGTTAGAGTTTGTTTCCTTCATTCCAAGATTCCTCTTCCTCTTGATCACAGGGGGCTTGATGATTGAATCTTTGGTCCCTCTTTGATTTTCTTTGAAAGATGATATTTTATCCAAAGAATTCCTCTACAGTGGGGGTCTTGTTGATAAGATCTCTTCCTCTTTGAGGATCCTATTTCCATAAGTGACATATCATTTTCATGATTATCTATGCTCTTAGATGTAAGGGTCAATGCTCTTCGTTAAGAATATAGTGCACATTGTTGCTAACATGATATCTCCTTACTTTGTGAAGCAGGTATCCTCCTCCTCTTCCTTATCCTTTCTATAAGGTAGCCATGATAAGGAGTGGGGCATATATAGGGTATCCCTTATACTGTATTTTACATTTTGGAACATGCTAAATCCTTAAAAGGTAACACACATAAGTTGCTAAATCCTGAAGAGACACACATTTTTATTTTTACTAAATCCTTAGAAGGTAACACACATAAGTTGCTAAATCTTGAAGAGACACACATTTTAATTTCAATTTTTTCTAAATCCTCAGAATGTAATGCACATAAGTTTCTAAATCTGAAAGAGATACACATTTTCAATTTGAAATATGCTAAATCCTTGGAAGGTAACGCACATACGTTGCTAAATCCTGAAGAGACACACATTTTATATTCCATAGTGATACAATACTGTATATATATGGGTATTCCAAAATCTATTAGAAGATGCATTACAACTACAAAGCATAGTTTATGGGAGAACCTATTGGGCTCTCCCTCCTTGGTGATTCATGGTAAGGTGGACATCTTACTAGGTTAGGTAGTCACTCTCTATTTTCTCTCTTTTGCTTTCATGCTAGTAGAATTAGATCATGAAGCTATGTTATTTATAGTGTTTCTCTTGTCCTTATTATGTAGTCATTTATGCTTTTATGATAGCTTTCCAAATATGATATTAGTATAGGAAGCATTTCTTAGTGAGGTTTCCTTTGCTAGTTGATTTGGGTTTGTTTTTGTACTAACCCCTCTTTTTTGTGTCTTTTGGATTTGTCTTTGTTTTCTCTTTGTTTTTGTACCCTTGTGCATGTATGTTGAGTTAGAATCCTTGGCCTAGGGGCTCATGTCCTTGACTTAGTGATGTTCTATCTCATTGTGATCCACCAAAGTCTTTCTTCTAACTTTACCGTGAGTATGTTTGATTTCCATACTCTAGCTAAAGTGGGGGCTTAATGTATCATCTTAAAATGGAAGCACTTCCATGTTAAGACTATTTATCCCTCATTAGGGGGTGTTTTTGGCCATCACCATATTTTCCTCTCATTTATGACCCTTTTCCATATTTTGTGCCTATTTAGGACCCTAATTGGGCCTCTCCAGGCACTGTTTTCCCCACCTGGTATATTTTCTAGGGGTCTTGACCCCTTGGGTCAAGTTCAACCTTGACCCTGACCTAGGTTAGGGTTGACCTCAACCTTGACCTAGGCCCCCCTTTTCAATTGGAAATTTTGTTGATTGCGGGGGGAAACTCAAAAGTTCATTTTCCCGCTTCCGGGTCGGCTGTTTCGGACTCTGAAGTAACAAATCTCAAAAAGATATTTAATATAGGTCCACTTCTAGGGGTATAGGACTAATTGTAATTTAAGTTTCCTATGTTGGCCTCTCTAAAAGTTTGTGCCCTAGACTTGTATATAAGGAAGCCTTTCTCCTCTCATTTTCTCTCACAGACGGATCATCTCATCTACGCATAATTCTTACATGCTTTCAAGCTTTGAAGTGTTCAATCAAGGTTTTCAAGTTTTCTTCTCAAGAATTCAAGTTATCCATTGAAGATCAAGGATTCAAGCATTCAATCCTTTGAAGTGACTTGGTTCAAGCATTCAAGATTCATCATTCAAACCCTAGATCCATCCATCATGGTGGTGTGATATTCCTTCAAGATCCTTTGTACATCCTCAAGATTCACTCATTCTTCCTCAAGGTAGATTCCAAGAATACAATCATGGAGTTTTTGATTTACATTTATTATTTCTAATGTTGAGTCCAAGCTTTCATATTAACATATTTGTTACATTCAAAATACAATTGCATATCTATTGAATATCATAGCTTCATTGTTAGATCTACTTCTACTACTTGCTAGCCTTCTCTATTTCAATTTTTATTTCAAGTTTAATTCCAAAGCTAGGATTTGACTAAGGAAAACCCCTCCCCCATTAAACAAAACCATTTTTCTCGCAGGTATAGGTATGGGACAACAAATTACAGAGAAAATTGAGATACCCTTTTCGGCCAACTTTCAAGATCCACAAACATGATTTCTGTTAGAGTAGTGCAGGTCAAGGTCAACATAAAGGGGTGCAATTGAGCCCCTGTATTTGGGTCAAGGTCGACCTGATTTAGGAAAGAAAAAAATTTCTAGGATTTCTCCATTTGTGTGTTTCTGTTCCAGATCTGGTTGCAGAATTTCCTGAAACTCAATACAGACACCAGAAAATAGGTATTTCTAGATCTGTTACATTCCAAGATAAATGTTTCACTTCAATTAAGGTTTTAAGAAATTTAGATCTATTTTTTTTTACTTTATAATTAAGAAATTAGATCCCCCTTCCCTTGTTTGTCCATAACAAGTTGATTCCTTTTTGCATTGATCATATCCTTTCGGTTAATCAATTGGGATCTCCTTGTCTTGGATTAGGAGGAAATATATCTATATCCACACATTCCAACACACCTCTACATGCACACACACACACACACATATATATCTTACACAATGAAATATATACATCCAAGGGAGAAAAGGGAAAGGGAGAGACATATCTAATCTACAGAGAGATTCAAGAGCTGAAAAGACAAAATAGCAGGGTGAGTCTACACATTTAATATTTTGTTTATACTGACACAGATTATATTCAAGCTAGGGAGAGCAACAAAATTGTTGCTATTGCAGAAGTGATGATAAACATTATCAGTTAATGTATTGTCATTGATGACAACTTATTTGAGTGTTATTATGGTGGAAAACATTTTTTATGTATTGAAGATTTGGAACAAACAATGTTTATGTGGTCAGTAAACAAAGAGTTATGTATACATTGAGTAGCAGTGTAAACTGAGTAAAACACAATGTATACTGAGCGACAGTGTTAACCAAGCAAGGGATTTTTGACACAACTATTGATGAAGCAATTAATTCAAACCAATGCTAACTAAAATGCTGAGATGGAAATTGATGATTTTGAGGTAATAGATAAAGTTTGTTATTTGATCAAATGGTTATGAAAATTTAAGGAAGATCAGACGACAGAGATTGAAACATGTTTTTAACACAACTACCAAAGAAGGATCAAGCGGGAAAATGAATGATGAAGATTAAGCGGCAAGATATGAAGGATGAAAATTAAATTATACATGATGTGTATATAAGAGATAAGAGATTCATTTTGTGAATCATGTACACAAATGCAGAATCATACATGATTATTTGATGCATGACTGATCAAACTGGTTAAAGACAGAACTGAGCATTTCTACAGACATCACCAAGCAAAACAAAGGAAAGAGGATTATCAAGAAGAAAAAGTATGATATGAACTGAAGTGAACATATTGATTAGAGGTATTATGTACTTAGAATATATCTGAATATCTACAAATTAGAGTCGTATTTGAATCAGATCATTATTGTATCAGTTTAACCATTGTTACAGATAAATCTCTTAACGAAGTGGGATAGTGAATCCTTATTAGAACATTCAGAGAATGTTAATTGTTTTCTTGTTGACCCCATAGTGAATTCATGGTCAAGAGAGAAATGATAGTTTTAAATCCTCTAACAAGGTCACATTTAACAGTGTGTATTGTAACCTTTAACAGGGATGGCTCTTTATTGAGCTCACTTCAGAAGAGTGAAAATATCCTGGGTTACCGGTCCCAGGTGGTTTTTTCCTTAGCAGGGTTTTCATGTTAAAAAAATCTGTGTCAATGTGCATGAATGTTGTGGATTGTTTTTTTACTTTATACTTTATTTTATTCACCTAGATTGGTATTCACAATATTAATTTACTGATACTTGGTAGACAACTTAACGGTAAGTTTTGAAATAATAGTTTAGATTTCACCGAGTTGAGTTTCATATTTGATATTGTTTTGTTATACATCTAGAGGAATTTGGGACTATAGGATAATTTTTTGAGGGCACTGAGTCTAACTGATTCACCCCCCTCTTAGTTATTCTAACAATTATCCTTCACCAACATATGATTCCCTCCATAGGCACCTTGCCCAAGAGATTCAAGAACCCCAAAAAATTGTCCTTAGCTTACAAAATGGAGGTCAAAATAAAAAGTTTTCCTTTGAAGACATATGTCCATCCCATTTGTCCAAACCCATAATTATCATCTCCAATTTAATCTCAATCATCCATCTCATCTCAATACTCCACATAATCCTAATCCTCCAAATCCTACAACTTCACCATCCCAGAATCCAATTTCCATTGATTGGATCCAAGGGCTAGCAGAGAAGTATAAATCCCCAACTCCAAATCAAGATGTGAAATCCCGTTAACTCATGAACCCTCCACAGTCACCTTCAAATAAATAAATATCTAACTTTCCTAATTCTCACGCGTCTCCCATATTTCCATTCACCCAAGTTGAAGCTTCTATCTCCTTCATCACATTGCCCTCACAAGTCCAAACATATAGAGACTGTGTTCCAAAGCATGCTAATATGGTTTCCTCTTCTCCTTTAGATCTAAATATTCCTCCATATTATCACACCTCTCCATCTTATGACACCTCTCCATATGAATATCCCCTTCGTCCATACCAAGATCCACTTATCCTCCATAACCCATCTCATGATCCCATTCCTAATCAAGATCAAGACATCCGTAGCATTCCATACATTAATGATTCCTCTACATGTCAAGAGTTAATCTCCACTTTCTCTCCATTTCATAAATATATTCCTTGTATACAATCAACTAATCCCCCTCCATGTCAATATCAAATTACTCCATCTCATGATTCCATACCCTCCACTTCATTGCATGATCCACTTCCATCTCAAGATCCACTCATACCTTTTATTCCACCACATACTCCTCCCCAAAGTCAAGATCACACTACCCCTTAAAATCCATCTCATGATCCCAAACCATCTCAAGATCCTATTATCCCTTCTAATCCCCCTCATAATCCCAATCCTCTACATGATCCTAATCCTCCACAAGATCTCATCACACCTGACTAATCCATCCATGCACCCCATTCACATGGATTCATATCTTGTGTTCAAATTAATAAGCATCCCATTGGAAATATAATGTGTCACGATGTTGGTAAACCTTCAACCCCTTCCAAATCTAAAATCCCTCCATATAAACTTCAATGTTCCCATCCCCCATCTTCCAAATCTATTTTAGGCCTGTATGTTCTAAACTCCATCCCTTCCTTATCCACATCCATTTTGGGCCCTTATGTTTAAAACTCCATCCCTTCCTCATCCACATCCATTTTGGGTACTTATGTCCCAAAGCCAAACCCTTCATCCCTTCCATCCATTTTGGGTCCTTATATACATCCATCCACCATATCCAATTCCACCACTCCATCACCTAAAATCCATAATAAGTATCAATAAAGGCACACATCCTTGAATTCCTTATAACATTCACCCTCCATTATTTCATTCATAAGCTCTCCAAATTATCTACCATCATGGACCCATACCATTTCTTTTGGAAGCAATTTTGATGCCAAAGCTAAAATGCCTAAAATCCAAAAATCCACAAAACATTCAAGGATCAACATGTCCCCTCAAAAATACATGTTCAAGAAAATAAAATATGATCCAAAAGAAATAAAAATTCAAAAGACCACAAAGGCCCAAAAATAAAATTCAAAAATCACATGGATTCCCAAGATACTTATTTCATAAATGCATATCAAAGAAAAATCCAACTTTTCTAATCCAAAATCTTCTTCCATTCATAAATCCTCAAACCTTTCACCTAAAATTCCTCCATCTTCCAAATCCATTTTGGGCACTTATGTCCCAAAATCCACTATCCTAAGTCCACCGTCTCCCTCCTCTATTTTGGGTCCTTACATCCCAAAATCCACATCTTCTCTTCCATATCCTTCAAAATATCCTCCTTCACTACTTCACCCCACTTTAAGGTGTGTGCCAATGATGATCTTTCCAACTCCTCCATCCATTTATTCACAAGTATTTCAATCTCCCTATCCATTATCCATCAATCCTTCCCCATCTGTTCACCTCATTCATCCCATCATATACACAAATCCTTATCCCCCATCCATTTAATCTCCATTCCCACCATTTATTCTATCAACATCTATGAGAATATTGCCTAAATTCTTTGATACATTATAAAAAGAAAACATAAATATCAAGGGATACCATCTATGGAACTAGATTCTTGAGTCCTTCCTCCATTTTCCTATCACATATCCATTATCCACTTATAGCCATTCACTTATCCTCATCCCCTTTCACTCTATACTTGGGGGAAAGCTGCATCCATACTATGCTGCCATACATGTCTTCCACATCCCCTCTCCACCATCTATTATCCATTTCATCCCTCTCTCTCCTACCTAATAAATATCTCCATCCTTCCATTCTTTACCATACCTTGGTTCTCTCTTGTCATTGGTCCCAATCTATTTATTTTCTAATCCACCCTATCTTAATTTCCAATTCTATCATATTATCCAGTTATTCTTTTCTTCCTTCCTATCCAATTCAATCTATTCTATCCAATCCATTATCTTCTAATCCAATCTATCTTATCTTCCAATTCTATCATATCCAATTCCTCTTATCTTCCAATATCCTCTCATTCAATCCTCTATCTTCCAATCCATTTCTATTCCCACCATTTATCCTTTATCCATCCTTCAATCTAATACCATTCATTTCATTTATCCTCCTCCCCTTATATCCAAATATTATCCTCTCTAACCCATTCATTCATCCAATGCTTTCATATCCAATCCATTAATCTTCTCATCCAATCCACTTATCTTTCTTCCAATCCAATTCTATCCAATTCATTTCTCTTCTAATCCAATATATATTACCTTCCCATTCTATCACATTCTACAATTCCTCTTATCTTCCTTCCTATCCAATTCAATCTCTTTATTATTCCTTCCAACCTTCAATCCATCTTATCCTCCAATCATCTTATCTTCCAATTCCATTATCTCTAATCCCTATTATCTTCCATCCTATCTACTCCAACACATTTATTCCTCCTTCCTATCCAATTCAATCCATCTATCTAAAAATCACCTTCTATCTAATTCATTCATTCAAAATTACCTATAATCCAACAATCCCAAATCAATCCAATCAAGTACAATCAATACCAATCCAATCAATCCAATCTTGTAATCTAGCACACAATCCTTATAAAATCATCATCTTGATCCAAATCAACTGATGATCCATTGATCAAAATTTTCATCATCATGGGATGTATCCTTCCCATTCCTTTGGATGTCCATTTTTATTATTGTTAACATTTCCATCCTCAATCAATCACCATCAATCAATCATCAATTGGTTTTCAGCTTGAATAGGGACAAAATTTTGGTTTTGTTTTGGTTTGTTGTGCATTATTTCTTGTTGCTTGTTTGTATTAGCATTTTTTGAATTTATCATGATCTTTGCATTCTACTGTCACAAGGCATAATGGTCTTCCATATGATGGTGTTATAAGGCATATGGTTGTACTTCCACCTTGTCATCTTGGTTCCTCATACCTTGGTGCATAAAGTCACATAAAATATCAAAATTAGGTTGCTCATGCCATTACATCATGACTTTCATTTATTCTTCCTTCACTATCCATATCCTTTTCCCTTTACTTCTATAATACTATCCATTGTGAGAGCACACCTGTATTATCCAAACCCACATGTCTTCTCAAGGGGGCATACCACTCCCTCCTCGCCATCCTTCCTCATCCTTCCAATGACTAAGGCATCATGCTTCTAATCTTATCCCTTTTATCCACTATGTTTTATTCTTCTTTGATATAAAATCATTGTTAGAGTAAAAAGGTATTTTCACTTATTAATTAAATCATTATTGATTTGATTGTTAAGATACCTTATTCACTTAATAATTAAATCGTTATTGATTTAATTATTAAGTCACCCTTTTTTATCTCTAGTTTGTTTAAGCTAAACTTTAGGCTGATGACATTAAGTTTTGCCATTAGTATACTTAAAGGGAAAAACATGATAAAGGCCATCGGTATAAGCATAACCGGCAGACAACAAGCATACCCAACAAGATGAAAATGTCTACTGTAAAAATGCTAAGTATAGAATTTCCCGACAAACATTGACAAGAGTCAAACCGACGACAAGCATTACCGATGATACAGTTTTGAGAACATCGCCGACGAAGCAGAAAAGGAATACCCGATGAATAGTTCAATTAAGGGACACTAACGGAGTACAAAACTGATAGAACTGATAGAGCAACCTGACCATCAGAACCGACAGTAAATTACAGAACCCGCAAAAAGTGGATCTAACTTTGCACGTCAGATAAAACATTGTAATTCAATTTATCGAGTTTTATTTTGTTTTAAAGTTTTACTTGAGGGTCAAGCAAGCAAATTGTGAATGTTTTAAAGCATCATAATGGACCTAAAAAATATCTAACTAAAGATCAAGGTCAAGTTGTAAACCTTGGATCTAGAGTTAATTTGTAAAACGTGAATCCAGAATAGAGCTAGAAACTAGTATAAATAGATTTTCAATCATTTGTAATAAAAGAGACTAGTAATCAGTTGATAGATGATAGCATCCATGGAGAGAATCTAAGAAACAATAGACAATTCATGCAAAGTACAAAAATATATCAAAACAGTTATCAAGAACACAGAAAGGCTACCGACGAGTAGAGACAAGGTATAAATCAATCAGTCAAGATGATTGCATTTACATTGTAAGCTTTACAGGATCTGTTGTCAACAATTAGAGATTGCATTCACTATCAGATCAACATTTATTTTGTAGTTGCATTCTAACAAGTGCATCATAACTAAAATCCTTTTGTAGAAGGTGGACTTAACAGTTCTTTGATAAATCTCTTAACAGAGTGCACACTTAACAGTGTTGCTAAAGCTTCAAACGAAGTAGATCCTAACAGGTCTCCACTCTAATACTCTTAACCGGGTAGATAATTAGAAGTAATAAATTGTAAGCATTTACCAGCTCCCTTCTTATCTGCAAATAGTGAATTTTTGTGGGTAGACATCACCACCGTAGTTTTTACTTCCTAATAGGAGTTTTCTGCAATATAATATCATGTGTTATGTGTTATTTGTTTTCATGAATGTTTCTTGAATGTTTACACATGTAAAGAAATTATATTATGATTTCACATACATATAGAAAGATGAAAAGATAGATAGGTAAATACAAATCTGATGACTCAAAGGTTAATGGGACAACCACATAAAAAATTTTAGAGGTACTGATTCACCCCTCCCCTCTCAGTACATCATTCAAATAATTCCATCAATTGGTATCAGAGCTAAGTGTCTTTCTTGAAAAGTTTAAAGACTTAAGAGAAAAGATCAACACAATGGAAAAGTATAGACTGGACAAGACTATTGAGCATGAGCAATTACAAATTCAGATTTACTATGAGTAGTATAAAGAGGTGAGAGTAAGCATGAGAAAGTTTCTTGATGAAAGAAAGATCATGGAAACTAGGCTTAATGAAAAATATTATCAAGAAGAGGAGATCCCAGATTACTTCAACTATGCTGAATCATCAACAAGAAAATCTTCAGACACATCAATAGAAGAGATCTCAAGTCTACAAGAAGTCAATCTACATCTGACAGAGAAAATAAAGATGCTACAAATCGGTCAAGAGACTCAGATGGTAAAAATGATTGATGTCATGAATGATTCAAGAAAAGATGAATCAGAGAGAACATTGGCTATTGATGATAGGAGGAAAATCACCGAGAAGCTATAAGAAAAATAATCAAAGATTCAAAGATTCAAAGATTACCAACCAGATTATTCTTATGAGTCAAGAGGCAAACAGATTAAATACTGAACCCATTGAAAGAATACAGATCACCGGTGAGCTAAGGGAAGAGAATGAGAAACTAAAGCATGGATTAAAAATTTAGAATCAGCACAATGAATTGATCAAGAAAGATGAATATAGAAATAATAGAATGGATGATTTCCTTGACGGTCAAAGAAGAGTAAAAAACTACATAGGAATAGGGTACGCTGACAATGAGAATCATCTAATCAATTAGATCAAAGGAATGTTTATGCAACTCCAAGGACCAAGAAGCTGTCATGTAATCATTGTGGAAAACCAAGCCACACCTCAAACATTTGCATAAACAAAATGAAAGGTATTCCTCAATCACAATCTACTTTCATTGGTAATTGTTATAAATGTCACAAGAAAGGACACAAGGCATATGAATGCAGATCCAAGATGACAAATCCAAAGAAGGAAACCTACATGGACAAGTACTTTCCTACCTACAAAATGAATGGACATACATATCAGGAATGCTGGAAAAATAATAAGAAAGCATGGACACCAAAAGAACCTGATAATGGATACAAACCAACAAGAGTAGGTAACTCATATGTTTGGGACTATAGCACATGGGTAAATTACACAGCATGTGGAAGGTATGGTCATATATCTTCCAACTGTATGAGAAAATGGACTACAAAACTAAGAGGATGGTACAATCTAGGTATGGCATGTTTACATTGTCATAAGGTTGGACATGTGATAAAAGATTGCAAAGACCGACTGATAGAAACAAGCACTTATCCCAATAGAAATACCATTGATGACATCAAGAAGATGAGAAACAAGATGTGGGTAAAAGCCATAAAAACTGAAGGTGCTGGAACAAGCAATGCAAATGATGACGTCCCATCCAATGGATCTAGTGGCATCACTATCTCCAACTAAATTGCACAATTACTACATATCCTACAATTGACAAACCACATGCTCACAAGCACCCATCCTTGAAGGAAGTGGAAAAGCTAACTGGTTCAAAATCAGACAAGAGAGGTCTCAAGGTCAACACTATCACTGACGAAGAACTCAAGTTTGGTGCATGTGTGGTAGGATACAAGATCTTCCAGGCCAGCAAAATGAATAACATAGCAAGCACTGCTATGAGCACATCTTAGAAGATCATTAAACAAGGAAAGAAGATGGATCTTGCAGAGATTTTGTTGAATCAACTCAAGGAGAACATGAACACCATAAGATCTTCAAGAACAAACACTTGTAAGTTTGGTTCCCTCATTATGTGCATATTCTTTTACTTTGAAGAATACTTTCCTTCCATAGGGAAAGTAGCATGGGATACAAGAAAACTGGGCACCATACTAATATATGAGCATATAGAGTCATTAGGAATAGATTTTGAAGACCTAATGAATGAGTATTTAAAAGGATTTAAAGAAAATATGCAAGCAAGAACTAGGATACCTAAAAGTTTGATAGAAGAATACAAAGAGGATATATGTTTTTGGTAGATACTGATTTTACCCATATCAAACCAGTAGTACCTAGGAAATCCTGGCTATCACATTTAGAATATGAGATCAAAATAGGACAAGCCATTGAGTGCATCAAGGCACTATTGAATGAACTAGTGGACAACAAGCAAGCAATATTTGGCACTTATGAAGAAGCCAAACCAAAGATCAAGACATATCTTACTGTCAAGAAAATTATAAACAAGAAGAACAAAATGGTTAAAAGGTTAACCAAGCAATTTGCAGTTACTAAAGAAGGTGAAGAGGAAATAGAAGGAAAGGAGGAACAAATTGAAGGCCAGTCACCTATCGGTGAAGAAATAGAAAATAATGATTTAGAGGGTACACAATCAGATTCACCACCTCCACCTCCACCTAAGAAAGCAAGAACAACAGTCGCTTCAAGAACAAGAAGAAAAATTGCAAAGGAACCAACTCCTTCACCACTTAAGAAAGGTAAAGTGAGAACCTACAAGAGAAAACTGGTCTCACCTAAGGAAATACAGACCAAAAGAAGGAAATGGGTTAGGACAAAAGATGATCTAGAAGACTCAGCTATGGATGAAGCTGACATAGATGTACAAAAGGGGAAAGAACCCTTGATTCCAAAGACAATTGATGAAATATGTAAGAATATCTCAGAATCACCATCTATTTCTGATCCTAACATTAGGAAATGGTTAAAGTTTGATCCAAAGGATCAAAACAAGATAGAAGACGCTATTATGTTTAAAATGTGCAAACATCATTATGTTCCACTACAATTATCAGAATATGACATTCCTAAGGAACTATTAGCGAGATTGTCTGCTAGATGGACATTTGCTTTACATCAAGAAAAAGAAATAAGAGAAAGAGTACTTGTTACTCTTATGCCTTTAGATTCAAAGAAGGAAGAAATAAGTGAGATGATGAAGAAATATGAAAAGCAGTTCTCACCAAAAATGAGAACACATGAATTTATCAAAGGGAAGCTAATTGATCTTGATCAATACATCATTAAAAAGTGGTGCAAGATACTTAACCAACCCATTAATGAAGCTTGCACGGAGAAGGAAAACATCATCATCAAGGATATACAAGATGAATCATCTGTGGAATTGGATAAAGAAGAGAGTGATCTAGTAGGCCCCAAACATACTGAAGTTATAGATGAAGTATGGCCCGACACTACTCTTGACAAAACACAGAATGAGGAAAGCCAAAATCCACAAAGTCCAATTCATATTGACTTGAGTAATGAAGAAGAGGTTACCAAGGTAGATTTGACAATAAAAGGTAACATAACTGATGATATCAATGATGAATCATGGTTGGATAATATTATCAATGACACTACAGGAAAAGACCCTGCAGAAGAAGTGCAAAAAGATGAAGATATCAATGCTACATAGGGCAATACCAACGCACATGATACAACTATTAACACTGCAGAGGTCAATACGCTGACCAACATGAAAGTTTTAACACAAGCTATTGACATTGAATCAAGTCAGGAGAAATCATCTAAGAAAGATGATGATATACCCAAGGACATGGGTAATGAACAAAATAAAAATGAATCAGATACTCCAAAAGATATAGATATAGAGATGAAGGATGCAACCGACACTCACCAAGAGGTGTCTACCGAAAAAGACAAAGGAGTAGATAATAAAACATTGAGAAAAGATGAAGAGAAAGAAAAGAGTGAAGAAGTCAAGTAGGATGAAAGCATGAAAGAAAAGGAAGATAAATTTGTTGATACTATAGACACCTAAATCTCATTACCTTAATCATATTTAGTGCCTTCTAGGACATATCAGCTAAGTAATTAAGCATTACCTAATTGACCTATGTCATCCCCTAGCCCTAATTAATTCAATTATTTGGCTATAGTCTTGATTAATTACTAAAAGCAACCAATAGCTTAATAATTAATTAAATCCTTATTCCTCCTATTATTGAATGAATATTTTAAATCATTTAATTCATTCATTAATATTCCCTTTAACCCCTAAACTAGCCTATCCCAACCACCTAACCCTGAGTTCTAACTCAACCCAACCTCATCACACATGTTAACCTAACCTATCCCAACTACATAACCTTGAGTTCAAACTAATCCCAACCTCTTCACCCATCCTAATCCTAATTCTAGTCCTAATCCTAATCCTAAACTCTCCCTAATGATGTCACATTCCTAATCTTTGGATTAGGAATCTTCCCCAAAGTCAACAATCTCAAGCCATGCTTATCCATAAGCATAAATATCCCTTACACCCTCATACATTCCTCTTACATTCCTCATTAAGGCTCTTACACCCTCTTTATGAGCCTTATCTTCTAGAGGCTTCTTGGTGTATTTCCCTAAATTGTCACATTCCTCCCTACTTTCAACCCAATAATATTGTGACAAGTGTCACAATTTGATGCACTTGAAGAAGCACAATCCATGTTCTCTCTTCTAGTGGCATCCTAACCTCTCTTTAGCTTTACATCTAAACCACTCATTTTCAACCCCATTTCCTATGAATAGAAGGCTCATTCCTTCACATTTCATCCATCTTTTGAAGTAACATCATATTGTCAGTTTTAGCTTAGATAATCCAATCTTTGAAGCAGAACTACCATGCAGTTTTCAATACCCAATCATCCATCTTGAAGCATTGAAGCACATATCAATTGAGCACACATCCCAAATCGAGGACACATCTAAATATCAAAAGCGACCTTGGATTTGGTTTTAGGGAGATTTTCCCTCCTTAATCTTTATTGTTTTTAAGCTTTCTTTTCTATCCAATCTTGTACGTAGGTTGTTTATTTAGTTTTAGAATGATTTAATCTGATTATCGTGTTCCTTTACAACTAGATTTTTCTTGCTTACATTATGGCACACCCGGTGGGTCCCACTTCATGGGTTCTTTTTCATTGTTTTACTTGCAAACTAACCCTTTAAGCTAATGTGTTTTTGTTGTTTGAGTATGTTTTGTAAGCTCTTATTTTCTTTTGCAGGTTAAAAAAAGGCAAGAAGACTATATTCCTTCTATCTTCTTTCTACTTTCTCTCTATTACGCTTCCACGAATATCATTGATACACAAACAAGAAGACTATATTCCTTCTATCTTCTTTCTACTTTCTCTCTATTACCCATTTGTTGAAATATGGTCTATATCACTGGGACCATTATTTGTAAAAACATGGGGGAAAGGCACTGTAAACCTACAATAATGCACTCTTACTAAATATTTTTTTTTACAGGTCTATAGGTTAGCCATCTAGTTTGGTAAAAAAAAAAGCACATAATCTTTTAATTAAAAAATTCCCATTTCAATTTTTGGTGTTTAAAAAGAATAGTGTATGTACTCACATAATTTCACACTTAGTCTTGGGTTTCAAAGTCAACAAAAGTCAAAGTCAAAGTCAACACAAGTCAAAAGGTCAACAAAAGTCAACATTTCTTTTTTTGGGCTTAAAATGAACATGCACAAAATCTTGAATGCTTTAAGGAAAATGAACAATCGAACATCTGATTTTGGGTGTAAAACTGAACAATCAAATCACACATCTTATTTTTGGATCTTAAAATTAAACTAACTATCAAACACTTTGCTTTTTGGGTTTTAAAATTTGACAAAGCAATCACACATTTTCTCTTGGGTTTAAAATCAAACAAACCCAATCTCGAATGCATAAAGACAAATTGAACAAGGCAAACAATATCTCACTTTGGTGCTTATAAAAAAAACAAGCTTGCGAGTTCATTTCAGTTTTAGATCAAACACACATTGATTAACTTATCATAAATCAATCACATGTCTTATGTGTTTGGTGCACTTGCACAAAATTTTGTAGAGTGCAACCTCACTTCATGCACTATCCTCTCCCATTGGCTTTCGTGGTCGTTAGTGCAAGAGAAAGGTGATTGTGAAAATTTGATCTTTTTCTAAATCTTCTTAGAGGGGCTTTTCCAAAAGAAGCACGAGTCCTTTTGGAGAACAACCCTAAACTGGTAAATCCTTTGGCCGGTATAGAAATAAGGTGGACTTAAAGGTCTGTCTATATCCCTTCAAGTTCGAGTGGGTCGTGTTCAATGGTAGTCCATACTGAGTTAATATCCTCAACATACTAGCATGGTTGAACTAGGCTCTTAAGTGAGTCATGTCATACAAATTGATTGCGGGGACATGATGAAAATACTAGCAAATCATAAATCTAGCAACCTACCTGATCCATCCCCAAAAGCTTGATAATCGACTGGGCAAGGAAGATAGTAACTTCCCCGAGACATTCGCACATTTGTGCCACCCTGAGCATTTGGAGTTGGCTAATACGACATCATAACTAGAGTCTTATGCTTGGTGATGGCTGTATTCTGATTAGCTCTTGTGTGTGTGCCTACGTATGCAGACAAATGTTTGGAAGCTCATTGTATCCTTAAGGTAGAAAGTGCTTGTATGTGTCTTCAATGATACAAACCTTGTGCAAAACAATTCTCAAACATACACAAATTTGAAAGTTTTGAACGTCCTTTTTCAAAGGAGATCGACATTTTATGCTTCTTGCAAGGTTGCTTTGCCTGTTGCAGGACTGTTTGCTCACAATTTCAAAAAAAAATCATCACTTGTTCCAAACAATAAAAACAATCCAAGGCACACTTGTCATAGTAACTACCTCATCCTAAGCAGTATCAGATTTAGCTCATGTCATATTCCATCAAACACAAGAAAGTAATGCCAAGCCTCCATATCACCAAGTTGTTCGGCCAAGCCTCCAAATATTTTCATCCTAGGTTCATAATCATGTCCTTATTCTCATCCAGTGTCAGTTTCTTCTAGTGTCATCCAGTCCTCCATTTTCCCCATATCTTAGACTAGTAGGGCTATCTTCGCCACCCCCATCCTCTTTCCATCTTCTTTAGAATCAATCCTTCTTCTTAATCTGAGCTTGAGTCTTCCATCCATCACCATCATTCCTCCCTAATCAACTCATCAAAAAAGCGTCATGTCACAAATCTATTATGATGAGTTTGGTTGCCATATCTCTTCCTTGTCTATATCCTATTTTGATGATGATGAAGGTCTTGTTGATCATGATGCATACCTTGAAAACCTTAAAAATCTCTCCCTTGCATCTTATGCTGATGATGAAGGTCTTGTTGATCATGATGCATATTTTGAAAGCCTTAGCAAGATTTCTCCAAATACCATCCAAACTCTAGTCATTCCTCCATGCTACGCCATCATGTCTATATCCTATTTTGATGATGATGAAGGTCTTGTTGATCATGATGCATACTTTGAAAACCTTAAAAATCTCTCCCTTGCATCTTATGTTGATGATAAAGGTATTGTTGATCATGATGCGTACATGGAAAGCCCAAGCTCTAGTCATCCCTCCACACTATCCCATCAGGCCACCATGCATACCCACTAGCACTCCTTATCATAACTTTGACAAGGGAAATCCATCTTATCCTCCATCCACATCTCCTTCTTATACATACATGCCTCCATCTTATCCTATGGTCATATCCCAACCTCCATCCTTTCACAACAACACTACTAGCTACATCCCTAAGCCCAATCCACCATCTCATTATCCTCCAACCCATGTTCAAATCCCTAATCCTAGCCCTCCATTTCCTCCAAACAATCACCATGATCCCCATGCTATTGCTCCTCCATCATCCACTCTATCCTACCCATCTACCTCATCTTATTCCAATCTACCATCTCCAATTCCTACCTACATTAACACATATTCCATACCCCAATCCATCCCTCCTCTCCCATTAGTTAGTCAATTAAGTTCACAAGCCATTTCCACACCGACCTATGTGAACTATCTAGCCATATCATCTCCTACATCCAGCTCTACACCATCATTCAACCATACAAGTTCACAAGACATTGCCACATCTTCATATGTGGACTACCCTAACTTACCACCATCTACACCTGCAGATTCTTCATCTCTAATATGTAAGTCTCCAAGATGTTTCATAAGGAAGCCAACACATAATCCATCTCTTATAGTTGATGGGTCACAGTATATCACTCCCCCATGGGACAACACTAGTGATGAAGCCCTTCTATCTCCCACACCCATCATTCCCCCTCCATCTCACACACCCATCATTCCTCTTCCATCTCCTAGCACCATTGAAGCCCCCTCATCTGTTGTATTCATCCAATCTTCATGCCCATCTTCTCGTCCTGACACCATCCACATCCCATCCCATGAACCTCATATATCCCCCCTTTTTCCCTCTATCCAAATCTGAGATTCTCCCCTCCTTCCATCCCCTCCCTCTGTAGAGTCCATCCACACATCCCCCCATCTTCTCTCTATTCTAGTCACAGAATCCATCCATCCATCCATCCAAACCTTTTGCAGAACCCATCCCTCCATCCACCTCATCTGAAGAATCCATTCAAACATCCCCCATCACACCATCACCATCAATCCAATCATGTCAAGACCTTGTCCAAAAGTATGTTGAAGTATCCATTTTCTTGAATGAAAATTGTATCATTCCATCCACTCCATATCAAGATCCTAACGTCCCACTCAATCCATTAATTGATCCATCCACTCCACTTCCTAATGCATTGCCCTCCATTCCTCCATCTCAAGATCCTATCCTTCTATCTACTCCAAATCTTGATCCATTATCTGATCTGATTCAAGATCCAAGCATCCCATCCACTCCACTTCCTAATTCATCCACTCCTACAAATAAAGATCCTCCCACTCTACCTATTCCATCTCAAGATCCATTACCACTTCTGAGTCAAGATCCAAGCATCTCATCCAGTCCACTTTCTCATTCATCCACTCCTTCACATAAAGATCCTATCATTCCATCTCCTCCATATTAAGATCCATTACCACTTTTGAGTCAAGATCCAAGCATCCCATCTCCTCCACTCAATGATCCTTTATCACCTCCAATCCAAACTACCCCACCACCATCACTCTATCCCTTTAGTCCACTCACATTTGTCCGCAGTGGTCCACTTGAAGCAACAAAACTAAATTTCATGTCCACCGTGTATATTCCTCCTGATAATGGACTCACATCTTCTTCCTTAACTAAAAAGTATCCTAACGTGGCTCGAATGCTAAAAAAAATGGAATTATCAAGGTAAAGTCTTAGGCCTTAATAAGAAAGGTATACTGGAGCCCATCTCTATCAAAGACATCCATGATTTTGTGGTATTGGTTACGCACCTAGAGGTCCTTCATCCAAAATTTTTGGTACAACTAAATCAAAGTTCAAGAGTGCTTTCAAACCCTCCATCACATCTTCCTATCATCCCTCTAAAGCATATAACACCATCCCCCCTCCTCCATCCTTGCAACCTAAGACAACCTACCATATTCCTCCATCCTCTCAATCCATTTTGGGTCCCTATGTCCAAAAATCTTATCCCACATCTTATCCAACTCCTCCCTTCATCCACCGACCATGTATTACAAATCCCACCACTTACATTCCCAATTAGGATCAAAAAAAGGCACATACCCGCATGCATCATCCCCCATCCTTCCACTATCATTTCATCCCTATTTCCTCCATCTCCTACAACTTCTCATGCTCCTACCAATGTTACTTGCAATAATTTAGATGCCAAAGCACAAATGCATAAAGAAAAATATCCACAAAAATCTAAAGATTGTCATGTCCACTCTAAATGACATGCTCTAGAAAAAGCAAATCCACTCAAAAAATGCACTACATCCCATATGTCACAAAGGCCCACAAAATAAAAAGCAAAAACTATGTGGATCCCAAAGAAAAAAGATGACATGCATCTAAAAGAAAAATCCATTATGGCATCCGAGGTTACTAATCCTCTGGCTGAGCATTCCTCTCCTCCATCTTCAAAATCTATTTTGGGTCCTTATGTCCCACAACTTCCTACCATGATTTCTACATCACATCCATAGGTACTATTCACTTCACATTCACTCTTCCCACTTCCCTCGCAACATGTGCCAATGTTTACCCTGAGAGCATCCCCCTATCCCATTCACTTTCCATCATTTTATCCAAATACTTCCAACTATCATATCCCTTATCCCACATATCTCCCCCCACATAACTATCTTATCCCTGCATTTTAATAGGTCACTCATCCCACATAAAGTTGTACCAACATATTGTGATCAACACCGAAAAGAAGAAAACCAAAAAAAGCAAAAAAATAAAAATCAAAAGAAGCAAAAAAAGGAAAAAAAAAAGAGAAAAGAAAGAGAAATGAATTTTTCCACTGGTGAAAACTTGGAAATCAAGTGCCTTGGATAGGTACCATGATGAAAACCTGGTAAATAGGCATCATGCATAGTTCTTCCATCCATTTGCTCTTCACACTTGGGGGCAATTCCTTCTGGCCACCATCCATATCCTGTCTTGTCCTTTTCACTTCCTCCATCCTCCTCTGGATCTTGATGAGAAATATATAGGCCACCATATCTACATGCTTTAGGATATCTCTTGACATCCATATCCCATCTCTTGTCTTTATCCACCTATCCTTTTATCCACCCATCCTTCCTTCCATATATCCTTCTGCACTATCTTGCTCCCTTATCCACCCTTCATCCTATCTTATCATTCACCTTCGTCATCCTCTTATTATCCTCTCTTCCATCCTATCATACACCCTCCAAATTCTTCCTCACATTCATGACCTATTCTAAGTGGGGGCATCCTGGCCCTTGGTGATGTACTCCTTGGAGACCCTATCACACACCATCTTCCTCTCCTATCTACCACAATCTCCAATCTCCCAATCCTTATCTTCCTCAGATTCCATCTTCCTCTACCAAATCCTTCCATCTCTCAGCTAATCCCCTCCATTCCTCTACCAAAATCCTTCCATCTTTGAGCTATTTCTCTCCGTTCTTCTATGAAAATCCTTCCATATGTTAGCTATTCCATCTGTTCCTCTCTCCCAATCCTTCCATCCATTGAACTTTGTCTATTAATGCTTCCATCTCCCAATTCCTCCTTTCAAATATATTCCATCACTGGTTCCATCCCTTGTCATTGGTATCTAGCTCTAGGCTATCCCCATGCACCCAATGCCATTCATTCCTATCCTAATGTTCTTTGACAAGGGAAATCCTTCTTATCCTCCATCCACATCTCCTTCTTATACATACATGCCTCCATCTTATCCTATGGTCATATCCCAACCTCCATCCTTTCACAACAACACTACTAGCTACATCCCT
>MU227674.1:2230004-2240321 GCA_018584345.1 Thuja plicata
GATTGGATGAGGTGGAGATCATATGACATCCACATAGGTGCCACATGAGGGACACATAAGCTATGAAAGAGGCTCACTTTGCTCACACATGTGTGAGCAAATTTAGATGTGATGGGTCAAAGTGTACTTAAAGTACACATGTGAAGGATCTTGTAAGAAGGTATAAGAAGGTGTAAGAGTTTTGGGCCAATGAGACACTTTTAAAAAGTGTAAGAAGGTGTCATCATAGATGTAAGAAACCTTATTGGCACCAAATAAGGATTATTTTAAAAAAGTCAATTTTTGAAAATTTTCTCACACATGTGTGAGCAAATAACTAGGACTAATTGTTGTAGGAATCAAGAAATTAGCTTAATTAACCTTAGTTAATTAATAAATAAGTTTATTTGGTGAGAGTGATGTGAGATAGGATAGGATCTAGGTTCAAATTAGCTTAATCCAAATTAATTTGGATTAATTGTGGTTTAGTAGAATTTAAGTCATGTGAAGGAATAAATAAATTAAAAATTTATTTAAAAAGGGGATTAATGAGGGATAATGTATTAAATAAAATTTAATACATTAAAAGGGATAGTATTTAAATTAAATTTAAATACTTAGGAGAATGAATCATATTTAATTAAATAAATTTAATTAAATAGATAGAAGAATATAACAAATATAATTAATTAAAATTAACTATAATGTTATGGGAATATTAATTAAATTAATATTAGGATGATTTTGGACGTCTACATTTTGCCCCTCTTTGATGCATTGTCGAAAGTGACATTGCGTCAAATAAAAGAAAATGAGATTCCCCAGAGGATTCAGAAAACCTATGGCAGCGAGAGCAGAGGAGGGTGCCCCCTCGAGAAAATAATAGGAAAAAATATAATTTTTTAATAATATTTTCTCGAAAAGGCAAGAAAAAGGGGAAAGTAGACCAATTGCATGACATGTCTAGGAAAATGGAGGGGAAATGGGAACTAGAACAGAAAAAAAAGAGGAGACCAATGGAAGAAATGGGTCCCAAAGGGCTATAAACAGTCCACTGGGGCCCATGGACAAGTCACCTTCACCCACAAAGAGCAAAAGAGAGAAGAAGAAGAGAGCCATGGCAGCACAGCAAGAGTGATCATAGCTTGGAGAGCACGTCTGGGTATACCAGCGGCTGGCAGACACAGGACCACTGATGAGTAGTCGAGCGCCCACCTTTGCTTTAAGGTTTTTAATATTTTTCAATGGTAGATAGGCGCAATAAATTCTTTTAAAAGGGCACGCAGCGCAGATGGTGATCGCCCGTCTACCATCTGCACAGATGGTGATCGACAAACTGCCATCTGCGCAGATGACCGACAGGAAATGGTCTTGTGCGCAGACGTAGATTCACCCAATCTCCATCTGCGTAGGCGAGAGAGTAGCAAATGCGCAGCGGAGACGGCGGTTTTCAACACCACCGTCTATGCGGCAAGAAAGGTGGCGGCCTAAACTGCTGTCTCTGCAGACTGACGTCTGTGAAGATTCGCCATCTTTGCAGACTGGCGACTGTGAAAGTTCACCGTTTGCAAGGGTCAACTGCCGGCTGCACGGATTGACCCCAAAAATAGAAGAAAAGACAGGAGGAAAAGAAAAGACAAGGGTCTAGGAACATTTTTTGATGCCCCGGACAGGCCTAGGACATGTTTCAATGCCCTAGTATGCTATCTGATTGCTGACATGGGTTTGCTTACTGCAGGAGGAGATCACATTCTGAGCGAGGGAATGTTATCCGGTGATGATGGAGCTGGAGCAGCATCTGACGGTGGGTGAGTGGGGAGTGGTTATGTTGTGTGGTCTAGAGCACGTGCGACATTGGTCACATCTTCAAGTGCATAATGCACTCATGTCTGCATTGATAGAGAAGTGGCATAGCACCACCTCCAGCTTTCACTTCCCAATAGGGAAAGTGACGATCACCCTCCATGATGTATGGAGGATCTACAGAGTGCCCATTTGGGGGGTTATACCCGAATATTGCATGGAGGGATCACAGCCATACATGAAGATGGCTATGAGATAGAGATATGCCGATCTCTTGATTACACGACAGTGGATGTCCTAGTCGGGAGTGATGGAGATGGAGCCACGGCCACGGCGACTAGCGCTTTACCTGGTAGGGTTGATAGGGGGACGTCTCATGCCTGATCATGCAGGCAAGGGATTTCCGATTGGCTGGGCACAAGTATTGAGTAGCATGGTCAAGGAGGACGACCAATACTACTGGAGATACATTATCCTTGGGCAGTTGTACTATGATTTACATATGTGTGCTTACCGTAGAGGGAGAGCACTAGGGCCTAGATGCACACTGCTACTAGTATGGGCCTGGGAGCATATAGCGGTCACACGACTGATCAGACATTAGGAGACCTAGGCAGCGTATGAGCCTTTTGTCTGTCGGTATAGGCTACCCATTAGTTATGAGGCCACAAACTCAGTGGGATATTGGAGGCAATAATTGGATGAGATGGGAGCGATCACATGGGCTCCGTATGCAGGATGTGATGTCTGGGGCCATGAGGCCCCACAATAGGGGGTATATGCAGAGGACGGGTTTTATGACTCATATTACATGAGATTTGTACAGACTGACTGCTGGCTATTCGGGAGGACAACATATATGATTTCATGCTACATGTCATCTAGGGTACGGAGATAGATGGGGCAGGTGTAGGAGGCAGTACCAGACGGGTTCCCACATCCATTGGTGACCTGCGAGGTAGGCAGTGTATGGGGGAAGATCCTCATATAGAACGAGGATCCTTTATGGGCATGATTAAGGTGCCCTGGATCAGAGCACGGGAGTCTCTTCTGGATGCAGGGGTAGTGCTAGCATATGCATAGTGGTGGGCAGCACACAGGCTAATCAAATTGACAGTGCCAGGGTTCGTGCAGCTAGATGAGCAGCCAAGGGTTGGAGGTGATGGCTAGGGACAAGGGGATGATGGACAGGGATAGGGAGATGACGGAGTTGATGACAATGGGGGAGATGGAGGGGCCAGGAGGAGAGTTTAGCCCATGGTGGCAGCACCACGGTGGAGGGGACAGGTGCAGATACTAGTAGGTGGACAGCCACCTATCATACCTGGTGCATAGGGACAGGACCCAGGATAGGGAGCACCACTACAGGGGCCACCGCTGGGACCACCATAGGGTCCACCACCGTAGGATCCACCACCACAGGGACCGCCACCAGGATAGGGACCACCAGCGTTCTTTGTAGCCCACGAAATATATGATACTATTATGGAAGAGCGAGATATCCTACAGATAGAGTTGGGGAGGGTTCAGGGGTTATTGGCGACAACACAGGCTCTAGCAGCCTGCAGGCAGAGGTTACCCAGATTCAAGGAGAGCTGGCCTCAGAGACAGCACGAGGGGAAAGTGCATAGTGGGCACTGGACATTTTACAGGCTCGGGTGGACAGTGGAGAGTTTGCTGTCCTTGAGGAGCACGGGGATTGGGAGGAGGAGCGGGCAGAGATGGTAGCACAAATAGTAGCTCTGACAGCAAAGCGAGATCTAGCACGTAGACATGCTGAGGACTACAGGGCAGACTGCGATATAGCGCGGCTGGAAGGTACGGTGGTAGGGGTGGGTCAGATGATGGCTGATTCTATGGCCGCTCAGAGAGAGGCTGGATGCAGGGGCCAAGAGGCTAGATATTACATGGGATTATATTATGAGAGGTCACAGTCAGCCAGTATAGGGATTATATTATGAGAGGGGGCCCGGGTGCCGACATACTCTGAGAGGTCATAGTCAGCCAGTATAGGGCGAGCATCACAGGGATCAGTGGGGTTACCGCCACATCCTAGCAGTGGAGTAGGACCATCACAGCCATCGCCATGATTCTTCTCAGCTTTTTGGATACACATTTTTGACATTTTTGACACATGATGTATGATATGACATTTTGAGATATATACATGGACTTTATTTTGGACTATGAGACTCTTATGTTTATGCATCTTTGATGATTTTACATGCTTATGTATGGATGTACTTATGATATTTACGTTTATCATATATGATGCTTATGACTGACATGCAGGATGGGATGAACATATGTATGCATGATGAGACTGACAAATTTGTGATGCAGGGATGTGATGCAGATTTATGTATGACATGTATGGATGATGTTGCAAATTTTTTATATGATGTTTGATGGAATGAATGCTAAAATGTTATGAATATTATGGATGCAACGAATGGAATGCAAATGCAAATGGTTATAAATGTTTAATGTTAATGAAAATGCAACTATGAATGATTTAATGAACACTAAATGAATGAATAATGTAATAGATGCAATGTTGTAATGATTAATGATTAATGACTAATGATTAATGATAAATGAACAATGCTATGAATAATTATTAATGGAACTAATGATTAATGAAACTAGCAATGCAAAATATAATACAAAATGGATAACAATGCAAATGACTAATTATCAATGCGATGACCAATGACTAATGAAATGAATGGATAATGAATAATGAAATAATCAATGCAATAGATGATAATTTAATGACTAATGAATGCAATGGATGCAAGACTAATGAGGACACTATTTTTGTGTGTATCGCAATAAATCTAATAAAATCACTTAGATGACTGGATAGGGGAATAAATAGAAACCTTTGCCAAGATAAAAACCATAATGCAATATGAACTAACTACTTATGCAAAGACTAACTACATGATAGTGGGATTAATACCGTGTTAATGTTAGAGAGCACACCCTAATTTGATATTGCAAAAGGAGTTATGCACCCTGTGCTAGAAAACACAAGTGACATAGTTCCTTTGCGTGAACTAGACTCTCAAACAAATAGATTGTTAGGAATAAGAATGTGAGATATCAGATATGAGGAGACCTATGAAATGTTACTCATGAGGAGACATAGTACACCCAAATCTTTTAAGGGATTATGGGATGCATGAATCCTGCCCCCAGTGAGGCATACATAGTCATAACTAAATATCAAAACATAAATGCACTAACAAACTATGATAAGCAGATCATACCACAAAAGACACGTATTTCACTAGATACTCACCATAACAAACCAAGATATAAGTGATCTAGGCTATCATGATAAGGACATAGTAAAACATAAGATAAAATCAACAAAAAGGCATCCTAACCAAGTGGTCATTCAGTCCAAAAGTTCTTGCCATAAACAATTTGATGAGAAGATTGATAGAACAGTCGTCACTGGAAGGATTCATCCTGATGGGCTAAAGATTTGAGTGATAGAAAATGGAAATTCGTTGGCAATTGCTTGTGAATGAAAAATCATTAGGAAAGTCAATTTGTCTGCTGATTTGATGTAAAACATTTGCGATCACTGTGTCTATAATAAAGCTCAGTTTTGTGATTTGGTAAGCTCAGTCGTGCGGCAATCATTATTGTGAAAGCGAGAGAATGGTCAAAGGACTACCTTCACAAATATGGGTAGCGACACTTATTATGAAAAGGTAATGCAAGCGGTATAGACAAATGACAGGAATGGATGGTGGATCTGACTACGCATGGTGCCTGAAATAAGTTTTCACAAAGGTACTTATCCATTGCGCCACCGAAGTGGTTTTCACATATGGACAGATTTTTTTCTTTCTCTTTTGATTTTTGTGTTTCTTTTCAAGCTTTTGTATTTTTTATGCTTTTTTTATATTTTCTGATTTTTTTTCTTTTTTGAATATTCTAAATTTTTTTGGATTTTCTGCTTTTCTGATTTTTTTTGGATTTTCTTCTTTTCTGATTTTTTTTTTTTGGGTTTTCTGAACAATTTTTGTTGTATAATGGACTACTAACTGATCAAGCATAGAAGCACTTGAGATGTACAATATTTACAGGATCAGGGAGTGGATCTCCCTCTAGAGACACAATTTGATAGGTGCCGGAACCATACTTTTCTGTAACAATGAAGGGACCCAACCAATTAGGTTTAAATTTCCCTTTCTTTTCTTTGTTCTGAAGGTTCTTCATGTTGTGCTGTAGGACAAGATCACCAACCTCAAACTGACGAGGTTTGATCCTTTTATTGAACTGAAGGAAAAGGCAATTTTGATACACATAGAGGTGGTCTAGGGCATTAAGGCATCTCTCATCAAGGAGTTTTAGCTCTTGTAAGTGGGCAACTCTATATTCTTCTTCAGACAACAGATTATTCAGAGAGACTCTGAGGGAAGGGAGTGGCTCCCATGGGGGTTCAAATGGAGGTGCGGTAAGCCTAAAGGGCGGGATTGAGGAGAAGATGCCAATCACAGCTAGCTTCATCGACTGTCTTTTTGAGGATTCTGAGAATGGTTTTATTTGTAGCCTCAGCTTGACTGTTGCTTTGCGGAAAGTACTTGGAAGAGGTATGGTGGGTAATGCTGAAATTCCTACATATCTCTGTGACATCCTTGTTCTTGAAAGGTCCTCCATTATTAGTAACAATGTCCTGAGGAATGCCATAGCGACAGATAAGATAGTTCAGGATAAACTTTGAAATCTATTTTCCAGTAGTGTAGGTGAGAGGAACAACTTCAACCCACTTGGTAAAGTACTCTGTAGCAGCCAAGATATATTTATGGCCATTGGATGAATTAGGAAAAATTTGGCCAACAAGGTCGAGACCCCAACGTGAAAAGGGCCAAGGAGTGATGGTGGGTTGGAGTGCTTGGGAGGGAGCGTGTATCAAATCGCCATGCTACTGACAAGGTACACACTTCTTCACATAGTTGTAGTTATCTTTCTCTATAGTAGGCTAGTAATATCCAGTGCATAAAAACTTCTTGGCCAATGTAAGGCCACTAGAATGGGCCCCACAGATTTCTTGATGTACCTCCTCTAGGGCTGTTTGTGCTTCACCAGAATTTAGACACCTCAAAAGAGTTCCATTGAAATGCTTTCGGTAAAGGGTATCAGCGAGGATTGTGTATCAGGAAGTTCGGTGAATGAAGGTTTTACGTTGATTAGGAGTTAAAGTAAGTGGGGTATGTCCATCACACAAGTAGGAATATATTTCTTAGTACCATGGGGAATTGGGATCAACAATTTCACACACCATTTCAGAATTTAGCGTGTCATAGGCAGGCACTGTAAGATTCTCAACAAGAAACTCACACCGTGCGCTATGTTCTGGCATAGTGATCAGAGACCCAATTGTTTCCATAGCATCTGCTACTTTGTTGTTGGCGTGAGGGATCTGTTGAAATGTTAGGTCAGTAAAATGTGTCTTGAGATCAACTATACGAAGGTAGGGAAGTAGCTTGTCATCTTTTATTTGATATTCATCCATAACTTGTTTGATAACCAATTGTGAATCACCAAGCACCAATAGAGTGAGAATCTACCATTGTATGGCCTGTCGAAGTCCAAGTACAAGGGCTTCGTATTTTTCAATGTTATTGGTGCAAGGAAATTGTAACTTGAAAGACTTAGGAATGAGATCCCTTTTTGGTGTAACAAACAAAATTCCTGCCCCGGATCCTTTCTGAGTGAAGGATCCATCAAAATACAGCTTCCATGGTGGACTTGGGGCAAGATTTAAAACTGATTCATCTAGAAAATCTGTGATCAAAAGGTGTTTACAGTCAATAGGTGCTTCAGCTAACTGATCTGCAATCACTTGTCCTTTGATGGCCTTTCAATCCACATAAACAATGTCAAAATCACTAAGAATCATAACCCATTTTACTGTATGACCAGTAAGAGCAGTGCGTGCCAAGAGATACTTGAGTGGATCAATTTTAGCCACCAGATGAATTTTATGATTAAGAATATAATAACGTATCTTTTGTGTATAGAAAACAATGGCCAAACATGCTTTTTCAATTAGGGAATAATTCAACTCATAGCCAATAAGAGTTCTGCTGAGATAGTAAATTGCTTGCTCTTTGCCAGTATCATCTAATTGTGCTAGGAGGGCTCCCAAAGAAACCTCTATAGCAGATATGTACAAAATCAGAGGGTGACTAGCAATAGGTGGCACCAACACTGGTGGATTAGCCAAATACGCTTTTAGTTTCTCAAATGCATTTTGACACAAACAATCCCATTGAAACTTGACATTCTTGCATAGAAGATGGGAGAACAGATGCACTTTGTCAGCTAGTTGTGACATGAACCTTTTGATTGATTGTAGTTTTCCTTGTAAACTACGTAATTGCTTCAATGTTTTGGGTGGTGGTATTTCTAGGATTTCTTTCACTTTCTTTGGATCCACTTCTATTCCACGACGTGATACAATGTATCCCAACAACTTACCGGATTGTAACCTAAAGACACACTTTTTGGGATTTAGCCTAAGCTTATATTTCTCCAGTTGCTCAAAGATGGTGGTAAGGACAGGGATATGAGATTCCCTTTTTTTAGATTTGCCTAAAAGATCATCCACATAATCTTCGATGATAACATGAAAAAGGTCATGAAAGATGGTAGTCATTGCTCGTTGATAAGTAGCTCCTACATTTTTAAGACCAAAAGGCATCACTTGATAACAGAAAGTGCCACAAGTTGTTGTGAATGTGGTCTTGTGCTGGTCTTCTGGTGCTATCCTGATTGGATTATAACTTGAGAATCCATCCATAAGTGATAAAATTTCATGTCATGTCGTCAAATCCACTATAATGTCAATATTAGGTAGTGGAAAATCATCCTTGGGACATGCAAGGTTGAGGTCTCTGAAATCAGTGTAGATATGAATGCCCCCAGTAGGCTTACCTACTATGCAATATTAGAAACCCATTCAGGATAGTCAATTGGTCTGATTACCTTGGCATCCAGCATCTTCTAAAGTTCTACTTTGACTACTAATGCAACTTGAGGATGCATCTTGCGAAGCTTCTATTTGACAGGTTTTGCATTTGGATTTACCGCAAGATGATGCATAAAAAGATTTGTATCAAGCCCAGGTATGTCTTTGTAAGTCCAGGCAAAGTTTATTTTGTGCTTATATAAAAATTCTATCATGTCTTTCTTTTCTTGATCACTGAGAGAAGCTACAATGTAAGTGATGTGTGGATTTTCTTCTGTGTCGAGGTTGATTGGAATGGTGTCTTCAATGATCATAGAGGATACTTCTACTTCTGATGATATAAACAGAAAGTCAATCTCTCCCTCCTCTAACACCTCAGAAAGGTTTTCACTAGAGGATTCATCCTTTATTTTGTCTTTTTCTTCATCCTTAGGTGCTTGCGAGAGGTTTTCACTAGAGGACATATTTTCATTTTTTTGATTTTTATTTTCTTTTCCATTTTTGCGACTAAGAGAGTTGACTTGGCTACCAAAGTAGGCTTTTTCACTATAGTGTATATGATGTTCGTGTTCTCAGAGATTCTTAAGTCCAAAGAGGGCTAAAACTGCCTCATCCAAATCGCATATATCCAAAATTGGTGGTGAGTCTTGCTGATCCTAGTCAATTAATTCAGGGTTTGTAAGAGGTAAATGAGGGGATGAAAGGTCAGCTTGGGTAATAGTAAGCACATGGTGATTTTCAGTTAAGTCATCTTCAATGTATTGGAAAGAGATTTTGAAGAACTCGTCCTCAGTGTCTAATTCAGAGGCAGCTAGACAATAATCCTTAGCGAAGTTAGTCTTAGTTTCTACGAAACACAATCCATGTCCTTTAGGGTAACCATTAGCTATTATGATCTTTTTCTTTCCTATTTCATTAGCTCCAAGACTAGTACCATGATATACCATGTTTTCAACAATGGGCATAACTTTAGGATAATTTCCTTTGGGGAAAGTTACAGGTTCTTCTTCTTCATCATTATAGAGCCAATCAAGGACACTATATTCCATGTGTTCATCTGATAAGGACCCCCAATGTTCAAAAATAGTTGAATTGTAGTGCATAAGTGCTTTATCCTTGGAAATGGGTAATGGTGATGGTCTCCCATAAGACTTTGGAGACAAGGGGAGTTTCCCAACACATAAGGCACTTTCAAATTTATACTCTCCCATACCTTGGTCTGTGAATGTTGCCTTTGCTTCAGATGAGGAAGGTTTGTCTTTAGTAGCTTTGTCCTCAGTAACCTTTTCTTTTCCTTTGGGTTCCTCAGTTGATGTTTCTGATGTCTTTTCTAAACCAGGGGGTTCTTGATTGGAATGTCAGCCAAATTCATTCAACAGACAGTAATTAGCTTGTTTGTCTTCCAATCTTTTGTAATATTGAAAGGGCTCAGGATCTCCAGGAATTGTGATTTCTCTACCATGATGTGGGAACTTCAGACATTGATGATAGGTAGAGGGTACACCTTTGATAGCGTGTATCCATGGATGTCCTAGCAAGAT
>MU227674.1:2241797-2256943 GCA_018584345.1 Thuja plicata
AAGTGTCTGAGCTTCATGCATTTCTTGGTATCATGTCCCTTGATGCGATGATAATCACAATACTCATTATCTCTATACCAAACAGGTTTAGGTTGGTTCTCATCAAAAGGTCGAGTATTTGGGTAAAATATCATTCCTTGATTCGCAAGTTGTTTGAAGATCACATCTAAAGGCTCTGCTAAAGCTGTGAATTGTCGTCGTTGTTGATTGTCATTGTTATTATTATTGTTGTTGTTGTTATAGTTGTTGCGCGGGAACAAGAATGATTGATTATATGGTTGCTGATTATTCTAATTGTTTTGATTCTGATTGTTCAGATTGGGCTGATTCTGATTCTGATTGTGGTTGTTGTTACGATACTGATTTTGACTCTGATTGTTATTGTGATTATTTTGATTGGTATTGTTGGATGCTTGAATATTTTGAATATGCTTGGCATTAGTCACTCCATCATTGACAACTCCTTTGTTCTTACTCCAAAATTTCAGTTTATCATTATTGGAAGGAGTATAATGTTTGATGGTACCTCTTTGCAAAAGGCCATCTTTAATGTCCTTTCCCTTCTTGACAATGGCTTCAAAGGTATCAGGTGAGGCCATCTTCATTTGGAAGGACATTTTAGAGATTAAATTTTTTGTGAAGATGTCAATTAAGTGATTATCATATATTTTCCATGGAATACGATTTGCAATATGTCTCTATCATTGTAAGAAACTAGCAAAGGTTTCTCCATTCTTTTGTTTAGTGTTACACAAATCACTGAGTGTTGCTTGATGCTCAATGTTATACGAATATTGTCCAACAAACTTCTCCGCAAGGTCAAAGAAGCTAGAAATTGACCCATAAGGAAGGGCCATGAACCATTCCAAGGCTGTGCCTCCAAGACTCCTAGTGAAAATTCTCTTCAAATAATTCTCATTATAAGCAACCTCTTGACATGCAATGTAAAATTCTTTGAGGTGTTGGAGAGGACATGTTTATCTCTTGTATTTTTCAAATTTAGGTATCTCAAAGTTTGGTGGGAATGGTTGCATTGTGATAGACTTGTCAAATGGGCAGAGACAAATCTCTTCAAATAAAAACTCCTTCTTGCCCCCACTTTGTAAACCTTGTACAATACTTTTGAGCTCATTGAATTATTGGGTGAAATCTGGAGTACTTTGTGTGAAAAATGAGGGTACATAACCTCCACTTCCTCCAAATTGTGTAGCTGAAAAGCCTGTGGAGGTCATACCAATCGTCGGAGGAGGTATATATTGATAGGCTTGTGATGTATTATTTGCAGACATTTTTTTCCCCATTGTTTGAAACAAGGAGGACAAGGGCATGGAAACTTGCCCTATGTTGTTGACATTAGCACTTTCTCCTTGAGTTGTCGTTTGAGTGCTATTGTGTGTAGTATTGTTTGATAAAGAACTTATGATTTGTTGGATTTGTTTAGGTGTCAACTGGGGTATTGATATAGTTGTTGATACAGGTGCTGATATTGTTGTTGATGTAGGAGGTTTTCTAGCAGGTCTTTTACCAGTGTCACACAATGATGTAGCATTTGAAGTAGAAGCCATGGCTTCTATAGTGGCTGCAGTGGCTTTGGTGACATTTTTGGTAAGGAGTGTTTCATCAAAGTCCTCAGGAACTGTGACACAATTATGGATGAGATTCAAAAATATCTCATCACTGTTATGCAATATGGCCTTCTCAACCATTTCCAAATTGTAGGGGTCTCTAAGGAAGTCAATCACTTGATTGGGCCTTTTATCTTGGTCCACTAATTCCATTTCTTCAGCCTCTTCCTCAGCTCATACCCCACTTCCATGAAAGTAATGGGTGGAAAATGGGTTCTCTTCACAATTAGTGTTGGATGTTGTTCTCCTCATGTTTCTGGCTTGGGCTCGAGTGACAACCATATAATGGTAGAAGAATGAAAGACAAGGAGATGCAGAAGATGAATTGGAGCAAAGATCTTTGATTTGATTGGATTGGATTTGATTTGATTGATTGATTGGATTGGAGATTGATGATTGATTTGATTTGATTGAAGGTTGATTTGATTGATTGGATAATTGAGTTGATTGATTTAAAGGTTTCTGAGACAAAACCTAAGCATGTTAAACCTTATGATGATACAAACACAAAGGATTTAAAGCAATATCTATTCTAACTGAAGATGGACTTGTGATCTCAAGCAAAATGAGATATCACTAAGGGATTTAAATTACTTGATACAGACTGATGGTCTACAAGCAATATTGTGTTTGTTTGAGGATGAAGGTTCACAATACTCTGATTAAGGTCTTTCAACCTAAGGATTTGATTTGATTTTGATCTAATGCTTCAAAGGAAGGATGATGATGGAAGAAGTGGAAGAATGATCAAGAAGCTAGGTGTTACTTAATCATATTGTTCAAGCATGACAAAAGATCTATTGAGTAAAAACTTGGCCATGAACTTGCAAACGATATTATTGTAGATGATTTTGTCAAGCTTTTTACGGTGTTCAATACCTTGTTTGATAGATGTTACAATGTGTTGGAATTCCTTAGATTTACGGGTGGTTTCCTTTTTCTCTCTAAGGACCGAAGATGTAGAAAGTTTAACCTTCTTATGCTTCTTCAAACTGGTCATGTTATGAAAAAATCAATTTTGGCCAAGTGGATGAATGATTTAGGACAAGTGGTTCTAGGGTCCTGTAGATGGTCAAATTTTGATTATCTTGGCTAATTTTTTTAAGCTCACTATTTTGAAGCGGAGACAACAGTCTCAGACGTAGATAGTGATCTGCGTAGATGGCGGATCCAGAGCGGAGACGGCTGACTGAGACTAAGGCAGTGTGTTAAAATTCAGGGCAGATTTTTGATGTTCAGTCTGATTTTGGGCAAATTGTTCGATGACAAGAACTAATTTTAAGCACAAGAAAACCAGAAAATAACAAACACACGTCTCAAAACAATCCAACAAGAGATAAATTAACCTTGAGGGATACAATCATATGTGACATTAAGGGATTTTATTCTAGCTTTGTAATATTCCGATTGTGTATGTTCAAGTGATTTTTTCAAACCACTTATGTTTTCACTGGGTTTAGCACATCGAAAGACAGTTCAAACAGTAGCTACCTTAGGAATTTGACTTCACATAAAATATTATAGGCCCATTGCTTGGTAGTCCTTTAGCTCACACAACATGTCACCCCCGAAAGGGCGCCCGTGTTTTTGCCTTTTGCCAGGTATTATCGTCGTGCTACGAAGATCTCTTTTGCAACACAATACCCTGGGACACATATGATGGGAATCTTGGGGGGAGATTCTTCCCTCCCCTTGCACTATAATAAATCATCATTCAGAGGTGAACCGGGTAGGCTACTACTTTATGGTTGCTAGTAAGGTTTCGTGGTGTCCCCGCAATCAGTTTGTACAATGTGAGACACTTAAGTCTCTAGTTCAACCATGCCAGTATACTGAGGATATTCACTTAGTATGGACTACCATTAAACACGACCCGCCTGAGCTTGAAGGGATAAAGTGGACCTTTGGGTCACACCTTATTTCTATACCAGCCAAAGGGATTACCGGTTTGAGGTCATCCTTTAAAGGGGAAGCACTCCCTCTAGACAGGCCTCTTTAGAGGCTTGATTAAGCTAAGTTTTCTCTTCACCCAAGATCCACGAAGGCGAGGGAAGAGGATACGGCTATAGTTTAATCAAAGCATCACTTAAATTAAAGGGATTTAAACTAAAGAAAAATAGCTCGAAAGAAGTGTTGAGAAACACTTCTTCAAACACACCAAGAAGAGTTCATTCCAAATTGAACCTATTTAAGAGAAACTAAGTGTTCTCTACCTAAGCAAAAGATACAATAACATGGTTAATCATTTAGGTTCAATTTGTTTCTCACACAATAAATAAAAAGCTTAGAAAGTGTGTTCATTTTCCTTATGTCATCCAAGATTTGTGAGGTTCATTCCTTTTACATTCAAGATTGAGTGAGGTTCATTTTACCCAACATACATTTCAAGATAAGTGTTTAAGCATACAAATTCATTAAATAATATCCTTCAAAACATAAACCCCAAAACCTGCATACACTGGTTAGTAGTTTGGAATGTCAAATGTGTTAAAAAATACAAGTCTCAAAAAACAGGCGCAGACGGCGGGTTATCACAGACGTTGATCTGCAGAAACGATAGAATACCTGCATAGATGACAAAGAACAGACAGTTAGAATTTTATATAAAATAAACAGACCTATTAAAACTGAGAAATGATATTTTTATTAAATTTGTCAGCATTTAACTCTTAAAAAGTTTATCTCTGTCAGAAACCAGAGATTTAAAAACACTAAAAATTAATAAAAACCAATTTTAAACCGCAGTTTAACAAGTTGTTTGTAGACAGGCGGAGACGGTGAATGTTATGCGCAGATGACCAAATTTTGTAGACGACTGAGTGTCAGAGATGGTGATCTGCGAAGACGGTGACTCTAGAGCGGAGACGGGTCTGCGTTAGAGTTCTTCAAACTGTAAAAAATTCTATAAAAATGTTAGAAAATTAGCGACGTGGGTCCCACCAAGCGTGCCAAAATATATGCAATGAAACCTAACTTGTTGGGAGCATGCTCAGACATGCAAACATTAGAGATAAACATCAAATAATAACATTATACATATCTAAAGCATGCTACTAAAAATAAGAAGACTTTCATCACAACCTCCGATGAGCCAAACAAGTGCACCCAAGCCTTGTTGATTTTCTCTTAGAGAGGTTTGTGGTTGTGCTCTCCCAATATAATATTGTAATCCTACTAGAAATGAATTAAAATGATAAGTTAATAAATCAAGAACAAGTATAAGGAACTTGTCTCAAGCTTTCACCATGGATGAGAATGCAAGCTTTAAACTAGAATGACAATGCAAAATCTAACTAAGATAAGAGAACTAGATTCATTCCATATTAGACCTAAGATGTGATATATAGATTCAAATATGAAATAACATGAAAATACACTAAGATGAGTATGCTAAATTGCTTAAGAAATTCTAGAGCTAAACTAGCATGATAACAATGCATAAAATAAGAGATGCTTTGCTCTCGAGAAAGGCCTCTATTTATAGAGTTTTGGAGGAGAGATAGGGCTTGGATGAGGTGGAGCTCATGTGAAATCCGCATAGGTGCCACATGAGGGACACATAAGCCATGCAAGAGGCCCATTTTTCTCACACATGTGTTAGCAACTTTGGATGTGATGGGTCAAAGTGTACTTAAAGTACACATGTGAAAGATGTTGTAAGAAGGTGTAAGAAGGTGTAAGAGTTTTGGGCCAATGAGACACTTTTAGAAAGTGTAAGAAGGTGTCATCATAGATGTAAGAAACCTTGTTGGCACCAAATAAAGATTATTTTGAAAAATTCAATTTTTAGAAATTTGCTCACACATGTGTGAGCAAATAATTAGGACTAGTTATTGTAGGAATCAAGAAATTAGCTTAATTAACCTTAGTTAATTAATAAATAGGTTTATTTGGTGAGAGTGATGTGAGATAGGGTAGGATCTAGGTTCAAATTAGCTTAATCCAAATTAATTTAGGTTAATTGTGGTTTAGTAGAATTTAAGTCATGTGAAGGAATAAATAAATTAAAAATTTATTTTAAAAGGGGATTAATGAGGGATAATGTATTAAATAAAATTTAATACATTAAAAGGGATAGTATTTAAATTAAATTTAAATATTTAGGAGAATGAATCATATTTAATTAAATAGATAGAAGAATAAAACAAATATAATTAATTAAAATTAACTATAATGTTATGGGAATATTAATTAAATTAATATAAAGACAATTTTGGACGTCTACACACTCAATCACTTAAGGTGATTACATTTACATTGTAAGCTTTATAGGATCTGTTATTAGCAATTAGAGATTGCATTCACTATCAGATCAAAATTAGTATTGTAGTTGTATTCTAACGAGTGCATCACAACTAAAATCCTTTTGTAGAAGGTGGACTTTACAGTTCTTTGATAAATCTCTTAACAAAGTGCACACCTAATAGTGTTGCTAAAGCTTCAAATGAAGTAGATCCTAATAAGTCTCCACTCTAATACTCTTAACAAGGTAGATCATCATAAGTGATGTCATGCCCAAAACTAGGGCTGAACACACACACACATTTTTTTTTTTTTAAAGACACATAAGTATGTAAGACTAAAAACGGTTGAGTTGGAAGGGTGATCGCAAGGTAGAGTTAACCTCTAAGTTACAAGATATATTTGCCGACTGAATTGGGGTCATGACACCACAGATGCAGAATTGGGGCATCAACTAGTTCCACGAATTATACAATAGCTTAGCTCCGGTTGGTCTAACTTTGATTCCATGTTTAACTATGTTTATCATCAAGATGATGGTTAGTTGTTATGAGACTATGATGAATTATATTGACCTAATATTTACTTAACTCTTAATCTAGATTACAACTGAATCCATTCAAGTCTAGTTTCAGTTAATATTAACTACTAGCTCAAGTCCAGTCAGATAAATATTCTACTCCCAATCATACATGAAACAGTTAGATATTGACAAGATTAAGATTGAATAATAATTTTACTATACCAACAACTATTAATTAAAATCCAATAGCTAAAATCAAATCTGATTTCCTAACCTACTAACATCATTAATGAAATTATTCTCCTATGATAAAAACACATGCATTTCAAATCCATCAATTCCTGACATATGACTTTAAATTAACCTTTTATTTAGACATTTGAAATATCTCCTAATTCAACATTTAAATTTACTTTTAATTACAATCGAGCATAACCCCTAACCCCTAAAATATAAGAGAAATATAATCTCCCTTAATTTTGATAATAAATTAAAATTTAACATTAACTATATAATTAAATCGACTGAGAAATCCGACTCTCTAGCATAATAATCAATACTTTAGACCAAAATCTTGATTTATTACGTTCACAAATCCTACCATTATAAAATAACCTAACAACTAAGGTCAAGTATCCATTTAAAATGATTAGCTATTATATTGATAATTGATTCCAATATCAATTAAAATTTAAAACATGATTAATACACTAAATGATTCTAATACCAATTAAAATTAAACACTAAATTTATATACTTAATATTACATGCTACATCATTGGATTAATTTAATGTGCAAAAGAAAAAGCCACCAAATAGGAATTAAAACCCATATAAAAAACCTAATTAATTAACTTAACTATCAACTAACCTCTAACTAACCTACTAGCTTAATAATCTAACTTCTCATTAACCACAAATCCTATCTATCCACTAAAAATTAATCTACCACTTTATTTTACAAGGCAAAGACATAGGGTTTTGAAATCTGCAAATGGGGGAGAGTGCAAGATGACAAAACATGTACTGGGCCCACCATATTACCTACTTACCTCACCTTCCAAGAATTTTGCATGGTAAGGGAGAACCAAAGAAGGTGGCATGGGATTTCAAGCAAGAAGATGAGGATGTTTTGCTGGGACCCACAAAAAGATTTCTCATTCCCCCCAAGGTAATTCGAATGGGAAGGGTTGGCTTTTCAAAGGACATGTCAGAATGCTTAGGGAAGTGGACAGTAAGGGAAAGGGTGGCGCATCCCAAGTAGTGCAGCCCCTTTTTGAAACTGATTTAATTATTTTTTGACTTAGCACAACAATATTAAGCAAAAAGGTAAGAGATAGAGGTGGGGCCCACGGAAGGGGGTAGAATCAAGGTGAGTTTAGCTTAGTAATTAGGATTAAATTGCAGTTTTAAATTACTGAGATATGATTTCAAATTTAATTAGAGAGAAACACATTTGGGAAAGGAATATTCTCTGTGGTAAGAGAATATTTCCTTTCCCATACAAATTTTAAAGAGCTTTTTATGCTCTAAATCTAGAAAATGCTATGGGCTTTGTTATAAGCTTTTACATTTTGATTTGCTTGGTTCATTTTTTATTTGTAAAAGATCATAGTGCACATTAGGATTGATTTGCAAAGGTTATATACTACGAAGGTTAATAACATTAGTTGATTTAATATTATCATACTAACAAATCTGATTTGTTAGTATAGCAAGGATATTTCTTTCTTCACAAGAGATGCAAATGAAATGGAGATTCTTTTTGTTTGAAGAGAGTTGGATCTAAGGAGGTTTCAAGATGCAAAATTTCTTAAGATTGTGGGGAGTGAAACTATACTATTATTTTTCTCTTCCAATATTGGTTATTCTTTCATACATTGATGATTAACTTCTTTTCTTTTAGGAATTAAAATGCAATATTTATGAAACTAAGGATTTAATCTTTTACAACATGATAATCTTGCAATCTACATTACAACATCTTCAAGATGATAAATTTACTCACTACTTGGATGGTACACAACATATTTTTCTTTGATAAATCATTACATAAGAAGGAGATCTCTCCACATTTAGCTTGAGAAGCTTCAAAATTAAACATTACAACAATCAACAAAAAAAAAAATTTCAATACAAGAGTGACTATGCAACCTTAAAGTTGCTTACACACAACTACCCCCAAATAGGGATTTTTTTCAAGCTTCTTGTACCATCTTCATGATTTCAAAAAATTGTAAATTTTATGAGGGATACCATGGGAAGCTCACCTTCCAACCAAGGCCTTAAGGAGGCCACCCCCGAGCTTGGAGAACCAAGGCTAAACAAGGTTTCATAACTAATTTCTCACAATATTTTACAAACACAAAAACAACAATATACTCCCAATCAAGGTCTCACAAATGAGTTTTACAAACTCATTAAAGTAGGGTGAATGTGAGATTTTCTAAGGAGGAGAATGCCATTACAATTTTCAAATTCTCAACAAGAGTTTTTCATATTTCTCCAAGGCTATATTGACATTGCTTCCATATATACATTGGCCATTTCTATGCCAAAATATAATATTTTCAATATGGCTTCATGGAGCCCATACTCCATGAATTTATCCCTCTTCTCTAAGAGAAAAGACTCTCACTAAAATGGAGAGCCCAACTAACCCCTTCACCCAAGGCCACTTCTTCCCTTCTCAAAAGGGTGAGTAATGCCTTCACTCCTATGAACAACACTCCCAATCCAAAGAACAAAAGTTGATACAAAAATCCAAATGCATTCCCTACCCAACATATGATAACAAAATTTACATACTACAACACTATACAAGATCTCATACATGAATCCCATACAAGATTTCATATTCATCAAACAATACATCCAAATTTCTTGCAACAATTCAAGCACTCCATGACAAGAGAAACCAACCTTTCAAATGTGTTATAGAAAAATAAAACTTGAGAAGATCCCAATTCATTATCTTTCCTCCTTCCAAAACCCTAATTATTTCTAAAATTTTAGAGTGGGTGAACACCCACTAAGTCTCCCAAAACCCTCTAAAAAGATCCCCAAAAGTGTACTCAAGAACTAGCAATGATGAGATATGAAAACTAGCTTTTTTGTCTCCCCTCTTAATTGTGAGGTTAGCAAGGAGTGTGGGACAAGTTAGATACATGAGACCATCTCTATTTTTGCCACTTTTGAAAAGTAGGCATTCTGGAGAGTCATAATGGTGACCTAGGTTTCTCCCATAGGTAAAAACTAGCCCTAACCTAAGGTACCCCCTTAGGGTTAACTAATTTTGGTAAAAAATAAACTTTAGGGTTACTTTTAATCCCTCCAAAATACCCCTAAGATTCAAATCCGAGTTCCAATATGATGGGATCCCTACAAGGCATCTATATGCAAGTGATTAATATAATATCCCAAAAGGTTAAGTGATTCTTGCCCAAGCCCTAATTGACATGTCACTATCCACATGGACAACACAAGTGTCAAGTGACACCAAACAAAATACACATCACATTCACAATGACATGTCCACCAATAACATAAATTTAACCTATTAACACACATTCAAATTACATTTACAACAAGGTTCACATTACAAAGAGGTTTCAACCCCTTATTGGAATAAACCTTGGCTTACTCAATTTACATGTGTTTATCCCTGATTCTCTAAAAAATTTCATGGTTCCATTTTCTGCACACTAAACTTCGAGCATCAGTAGTCCAAGATGATAAAATCACATGTAATATACATTTTCAATTCACAATTAACAATATTAATCAATAAGCAGAATTAAGTCCCTAATTGAAATTTTCATACAAAAATGTTTAGACATAAAGATTCTTTAATCACCATGACATACATCCATGAAATAGTCAAGTCTAATCATAATTTGGTCTTTTCATCAATTCACTGATCTAAACATATATAATCAAAATCAACCACCTATTCTAGGTCTAATCCATATCAAAAGTAATCCACACAATATAATCATCATCATAACATAATATCACGAGTCTCTGTCAGGATAATCAAAAAGTGTATCAATGTATCAAAACAAAAAGTATCAAAATGTGATCGAGTAGTAAAGCTATGATGGGTCGGGGTGAGGCCTCACAAGTGATCACTTGTAAGCCTTTACCAGCTCCCTTCTTATCTACAGATAGTGAAGTTTTGTGGATAGACATCCACACCACATTTTTTACTTCCTAATATGAATTTTTTGTGATATCATATCATGTGTTATGTGTTATTTGTTTTCATGAATGTTTCTTGAATGTTTACACATGTAAAGAACTTATATTATGATTTCACATACATATAGAAAGATGAACAGATATATAGGTATATACAAATCTGATGACTCAAAGGTTAATGGAACAACCACATAAAAAGTTTTAGTGGTACTGATTCACCCCTCCACTCTCAGTACATCATTCCAATAATTTCAACATAGGCATGTTATAATTAATTATTTTCTTAATTATTCATGCAACCTAGATTTCTTCACCTTTTGGTGTTTGATCTCCTTTATAAGGATTGATCTCTTTGTATTTTGTAATTCCATTCTATTATTATTGAATCAATTGAGAATGTTTCCTCTTCCACATATCTCTTGTTTCTGGCCTCCATAGCTTTTGCTTCTCTTTCTATGACAAGTGTTTGCATGAAAGTGATTGTTGGGAGCTGTAGGGTTGATAGTTTTTCATCAACTCCAATAATCATTTTATGATGCTACATAAAATATGGACAAAATGTAGACACCAAAATCTATCCATTACCCTTATCCTAGCCAAATTAAATAGATATTTATTATTTATTTAATAATGCTTTGTCCTACCTTTAATTAAATAAATTTACATTTGTTTAATTAATAATCCTCTTTATCCCCTATCCTTGATTAAATAAATTTACATTTATTTAATATTATCCTATCACATTCCCACTTGTATCTTAACCCTCCATTTAATTAAGTAAATGAATTTGTTTACTTAATTAATTATTTTCCTCCCACTTGGAATTAAATATTGTACTTAATTATATTTGAGAATATGGCTCCTAAATTTAACTCCCACCTAACCTCACTTTCCTAACCCAACCCATCTTTATAACCAACTTTCTAGTAATTAATCCTAATCTCCCACCTAATCACTCCCTAATCATTTGCACAATCCTAATCAAGGGATTAGAAAATCCAAGTCACATGTGACTCTTACACACCTCTTATATAAAGTCATACACTCTCTTAGAAATCCTTACACACTTATACAGTTTTCTCCCTTCACATGTGAACCAAAGTTTCTCAGACGTGTGAGAAACCTTGGTCTTCTCACCCTCTTACACCTTCTTGCTCATTGTCATTGACCCATCACTTTCAAAGGTTTCTCATATATTTGTGAAAATATCTCTCCCTTTGAATGATCAAAGCCATAATCCACTTGGCCTCTGCCTCATGGCCACATCATTGATCATGTGCAATCCTAGCCCTTCATCCAAATTTGAATCCAAACCATCCATTTCCTTCAAAATCTTATAAATTGAGAACTTTCCTCCTCAATTCAACAAGGTTATTTCATCAAAATGTTATGTTGTTGGTTTTGAGAAACCACATACCCTCAACAATAACAATCATCCACACTTAGTGTTTTTGAGGTTTCCTATTATGTTTTTAATGGTTTAAAGTCTTATTTCTAATTTATATTCATTTATATGCATATTTACTTCCATATTGTATTGAGGTATGCATAGAATATGTTAAAATGAGCTTGGTTTCTTAGGTTTATTATTTTTATTACATTTTTTTATGCTATACATATGCCAAATCAGGTAAGGAAATGAAAATGGTTTTGGGGAGGTTTCTAATAAATCCAAAAGAGGGTGAGACATTCAACATCCCAAAGTTGGGTGTGAATGAAACTTTTAATTGTAAGATTTTGCAATGTGTCCTCCTCCTAATTATTATAATATAACCTAAGACATTAATATATGTGTAGGAAAGGTAAATAATCCCTAAGATAAGGTAAAATAATAACCTACACCAATAATTTCTACCAACATCATGGGTTGGTGTGTATATTTGCTAGTTTTTGGTCTTCTCTGCTAGAACGTTATCAATGGGTGAAGGATTCTTGGATGCCCTTAATGTCAAGTAACATTCAAATTTTCCCTTGTGCTAAGGGGTTTTTTGTTTTTTTGTTTTGTTCATTCAATTGACAATGATTTGGTGTTAAGTAAGCTATGGCCTCAGGGTGTGCAATCTCTCTCTCAGTCAAACCTTGGATAGTGTGATTAAACCCTCTTATTGAACCACTTAGTGTACGTGCAATGTGAGTTCGTCTTCCTCATCTTCCCCTTCATTTTTGGGGGAATTATTATTTTGAGGCCATTTAAAACTCTACAACTTCTTCTTAAAGGTGGATGATACCACTTTGTCAATGGATCTTTCTACTTTCACACACATTTTGGTTGTTATTGACATCTTCATAGTTGATAGAGATGCTCCAAGGTGTGCCTGCAAAAACACTTATCTAGGACTCTACTTGTACTACCCTTCTCTAGATCCTAAGATCACTCTTAGGACCTTAATAGTCTTTTCTCTCCTAGCCCAAGACTATTCTAACTCAACTCTATGAGTTGGTCTTTTTGTGCTTCTCCTTGAAGGATAACTATCATTAGGGGTACTTCAACTCTTCACTCCTCCTTGATTGAATCCAAATGAAAATTCACCATAACATCTTCACAAATTTTTCAAGGGGTGTATCCATCACTGTAACAACTAATTTACTCCCTAATGGTTCTATTTGAATAGGGAATCAAGACTTTTTCAATCGAGTTCAAGATTGACTATACTTTTTGGCCTAATAGGCCTAATTGGTCTACTAGCCCTAAATAGGGTGTTTTTCCCAATTTAATCTCAAAAATTCCAAACAACTCTAAAAAATAACTTTACATTCAGATACCCTTTATCAATTCCTTTGGGATTTTGGTTGTGTTAGGTTCTTAAGTCATCTGTATAGTCGAATCCTGAAATGTAGGGCAAATAGGGATAATTGGGCTTAAATTGACAAGTCCTCTAATTTATACCTAGAAATATACCTAAATGGATTGGAAAATTCCTAATCTCACTTGTCAGTTTCTTTAGGACCACTACCTCTCTGAAACCACACTTGGTTCTAACCTCTCACACTTTCCCCTGTAATTGCACTTCACTTTCTCTTTGTCATGCACCTAGCCAGGCACTATGATCTCTCATAGGGCATGATGCCAAAAATAGAAAACTTTCTCTTCTGAGATCCTCCTTCCATAGAAACAAAATTAAATGTATTACCTACCATATTCCTTTGGGTAGTGATGATTTTCATGGTGGAGAACTATGCGGGAGCCATTCTACCAAAAATAGTCTAAACTACACCAGCAACTACTCTATTTACAAAAAAATTTGAAAAGATAATCTAATGAACTCAAAACCACTACACTAATAAACAAAAATTTCTTAGAAGTATCTATACTACATAGAACCAACACTAACTTTCACACTTCAATCCATGCAATAACTCTAAAACATAATGCAAGTCAAATATCACTGCAAATCAAATCTCTGAGCTTTCATTCCCTTTCAAAATTACATTCCTCCTCTCCATGCCTTGGGAAATGGGATTATTTTTGTCTTAATATTCCATACCCATGATTCTAGGCCATTATGGAAACCACCCATGTTGTTACCTCGAAAGAAATCAAATTCTACAAATTTTGTCATGCAACATTAAAAGTTGCAAAAATGTTGTCGATCAACATTATGACTGTACATGCTAGAATCTAACCTATTGGGAGCACACTCAGACATACAAACATTAGAGATATAAATCAAATAAACATACTAACATGTCTAAACATACTCTAAAACAAGGATTCCATCATGACCTCTGATGAGTTAAACAAGGGCACGCAATGCCTTGTTGATTTTCTCTTAGAGAAGGTTTGTGGGTGTGCTCTCCCAACACAATACCAAAATCCCACTTTGATCTATGAATGCAAACTAAGTGATTGAAATGAGTGAAGAACTCAAGAAACAAGTATTGAAAACTTGCCTCAAGCCTTCACCATGAATGCAAATGCAAGACTACACTATGATGAAGATTCAAAAACTAAACTAAGATGATATGCATGAGATAATAGAACTAGATTCATTTTCCATTATCCTAACATGTGATTTCTAAATTCAACTATGATATAATGATCATAAAACATGAAATGCACTAAGAGATTATAGAGCTATAATAGCATGATAACAATGCATAAAAGGGAGATGATTTGCTCTTGACAATGACCTCTATTTATAGATTTTTTAGAGAAGAGAGAGGGCTTGGATGAGGTGGAGCTCATGTGGCATCCACATAGGTGCCACATGAGGGACACATAAGCCATGCAAGAGGCCCACTTGTCTCACACATGTGTGAGAAACTTTGGATGTGATGGGTTAAAGTATACTTAAAGTACACATGTGAAGGATCTTGTAAGAGGTGTAAGAGATTTGGACCAATGAAACACTTTTAGAAAGTGTAAGAAGGTGTCATCATGGGTTTAAGAAACCTTGTTGGCACCAAATAAGGATTATTTAGAAAATTGAATTTTTAGAAATTTGCTCACACATGTGTGAGAAAATAATTAGGACTAATTGTTGTAGGAATCAAGAAATTAGCCTAATTAACCTTAGTTAATTAGTGAGTAGGTTTATTTGGTGAGAGTGATGTGA
>MU227674.1:2257125-2279746 GCA_018584345.1 Thuja plicata
CTAAGGAAAGTGAATCATATTTAATTAAATAGATAGAAGAATATAAAAAATATAATTAATTAAAATTAACTATAATGTTATGGAAATATTAATTAAATTAATATAAGGATGATTTTAGACGTCTACACTGACAACTTTACATCTTTTTGCATAATTATTGCTAAGGCTCTCTAATCAACCTAGAAGGGTGTAGAAACATCTTAGGAACCATTTTAGGTATAATTATTACCCTTCCTGTTCCTTAAATAATTTTAGACATATTTAAACTCATTTTCCCATCTTAGGCCTAATCTAGTACTATCAACTAGAAAAACATTAAACATCTAGGTTGGATTGAGCCTAGTCTAATCCACCTACAAACACACAAGAAAGACCTTCTAAGCTCAAATTAAATACTAATGACTTGGATAACGTCAGTACAAGCCAAAATTGTAACTGTTCTTAGGGATTTTCTTAGGTGCTCCTACACCAATAGTTCTTCTTGGGGATGTAGTTCTCATGTTGGGGATAGGCCATGGAATCAATTGTTGGATTATGAGGGTAAGATTACTTTTGATTTTTTCAGTGCTTCTATATTGGTCACATAGCCATGGATTTTTCTCTTTCGCATCATAAAGGTGCTACCACTTGATGGAAAGACGTTAATGGTGATCACTTGACTATCCTGGCTTTCAATTATTCTTCCAATGACTCTCCATATACTGATACTGATTCCTTCCAAGATGATGTTTTTGTTCTTGCTACTGATATGGATTCCTCAAGCCTAGTGGATTCTACTCCACATCTCAAACCTGATATGACCCCCTCTGGAAATGTAGATTTTTTTTGTCTCCTACTCCTATTCTATTCCAACCTTTGGTAGATGATGTGCTTCCTTATCAACCATTCATTCCTTGCATTGATAGCCTCATTGAGTGGATTTCCCCAATTCCCCCCTATGATGGTGTTCCTAATGATCATATTTCTTGGAACTATTATTCGCTAGAGGAAAATATATTATTCTTCCTCCTCTTCTCATTATTTTCCCCATGTTGTGGGTGAGTTTTCTACCAACCCTTGATGCGGGTTCCTAGCAATTCTGCTAGTGTCCTATAAGTGGTATGTTTTAGCCTTTTCTATTAGTGGCCCGTTCTTGATCAAATAGTTGTAAATGGATTTTTTAGTCTCTCTTTGTAATGGTCAACACCCTTGTTTTGTTGCTAGTATAATAAAATGATAAAATATAGAATATAGGAAATCCCAATGTGACTAGAAATTAAAATGATACTTAACAAAAAAGAGGATGATGAAAATGTACAAATCTAAAAGACTAATAGATACTCTTTAACAAGCCAAAAATGAATCGCTGATAATGATGTTTTGGTATCTTAATGTTTTCTAGCACAGAGAAAAGTAAGAACTCCTTATAAGTTCAAATGACCTCTCAAAAGAAAGTAAACTATTCTCTTTGTTTAAGGGAGGGGAACCAATAGGTGATAGGGGTATTAATACATGTTATAGTAGGTAGACAAAATAGACCCTATAGTGGTGCACTAAAAATGCCATGTTAATGTTTATCCCCAAAAATATTCCTCTAAATTTAAAAGAAGCACTCATGTGATGCCACATCAGGACACCATTAAACATGACTTAGTGGACATTTATTGGTCTTATCATCTTTTGAGACCATTTTGGACACGTAAATTGATTGGTTGAACATTAACTCATTATTTATTATTATTCCTACCTACCTTGCATGTAGGGCCTTCACAAAAAAAGCATGTTGATGTGGCAACATATTTGACCATGTAGACTTGAAATTTTGTTTTTTAGTAAGGGACATGACAAGTAAATTGCTGTAAAAAATTAAGATTAATTTGCAATATCCACATAGAATTTTTAGAAGCATGAAGTTAGGGTTCATATGTATTTGGCCCTCTCCCCTACACAGTGACCAAATTTTCTTATACAAAAACTAATGTAGGTTTCACAACAACTAACATAGATTGTACAACAACTAGATTAGGTTGTGTAGAGACTAAGATTTTTGTGTACAAACTTACTCATGATCATTGAAGCCTACCATTATTAAGGATTAAATGTATATGTAACCACCTGGATTTGGTTTGTTCCGACTATAGACCCTATTTTCCCTAAGTGTGATCATACATCCAATTATGTTCAAACGACCCTGTTACTACTTGACATAATTCTTTTGAAATCAATTTAATCTCCTAAAGTGATCAAATCACTAAGTTAATTAATTTTAGCCAAAATCAAAATCAATCAAATACATGGCTAAAAATGATTAATTTTCTAGGAATTAAATAAAGTCCTAAATCAATTGCTCACTTGCAAAAGAACCCATTCCCTTAGCCTAATTAATTTAATTAAATTGGCTATAGTCCTATTGATTATTAAAAAGAAATTAATTATTTAAATAATTAATATCCTATTTCTTAATGAATTAAATAAGTTTAATTCATTTCATTAATATTCTTCTAAACCCCTAACCTAACCCACTTAAACCACTTTGACTCTGGGTTTGAACCTATCCCAACCCATTCACCCTTGCTAAATCTAATCCTAATCCTAATCCTAATCCTAATCTAATCCTAATCCACCTCCTAATGTTGTCACATTCCATTAGGGACTGATTAAGGACTCCACCCACTTGAGAAAGTCAAGGAATCTCAAGATTCCTTTCCTCAAGTCCACTTTCTCAAGCCACCCTCTTACACCCTTCCCATGCTTCTTTAAGGCTCTCATTAATATAGATTCCTTAAGCCCATGTCTCCTCCATGCCTATTGAATTCCTTTGGCATTTATTTCCTCTTACACACCATTAATGAGTTTTTCAACTCTATTAATGCACCTTGTCCCCCCTCTCTCTCCTCATTCTTCTATAAATAGAAGGGGTTTTTGAGCACAAATGAGCCTTCATTTTTTAGAAAAAAAATTACATTGTTATGCTGTTAGAATAAACCTAGACTCATATCATATTTTAGATTTCATATTCATGCATTGTTATTTTCATGCTTTTTAGAGCTAGAATGCATGTTTAGGAGATATATTTCTTATTTTAACTCAAATCTTTCATGCTAAGTCGTATATGTCACTGATAGTAGCATAATCTGAGGGCTATTGTGTTACTTATCATACTCTTCTTAGTTAGAAAGCAATAGGTTGATTTTAGTGTTTTATATGCTCTTCTAACAATGATTTCCACTAATGTAATGATCTATTGAAGTGTTGTGTTTTTCTTAACAGGTACAAAAATCACACACACATTTTTGGTGCCCACCATGGGGCAAATTTCTAATTTTGCCTCATTTTGCATCTATTTTTCACTAATTTGTATGCACAGGATTCTTTTACAGAATCGTATCTAGTCATTTTAGCTCGCATCCGGGATAGGCCATCGTACCATAGAAAATGAGGCTCACATCTGGGATTTCCTAGATTGTTTTTGGTTTAGGATCGCATCTGGGGAACATTCAGTCACATCTGATGATAGAGGCTCACATATAGTATACGATATCAAATCCTGTTAATTTAAGATCACATCTGGTAAAATGTTTTGTGAACTTCATTGCCTAACCACTAATGTTTGCATGCTTGATTTCTTTGATCTTTTCATAGCTTAAATAGTGCTTGCAGGTTGCCATCAAAGGTTTTTATTGGGAGTTTAAACAAAGAATACTAATGTGGTTTTTCAGGTTTCCCAACCCCCATCTTGACCTCTATTTTTACATGCTTTTTGACACTAATAACATTTTCCAATCTATCACTAAACTGACTAGAGAACTATGCTCTTTTCATTTTAAGGAAAATTAGAAACTCACACATCAGTTTATGGGTTGAAAGGAATTTGGAGATAACTGAACCAGAGAAAAAAAAACTAAATTTCAATTTGGGTCAGTAACTGAACAATCAAAGCACTAAATTTGTGGGTTAATTGAACAAGCACACCATCTAAATTTGGCATCAGAAATTGAACAAGGTACTCACTTAAGATTGTGGATTAATTTAACAAGAAAACTTTCCTTTCAAGCATTATGTTTTCCATTAAATAGGAACATCTTAAATCAAACACAACATTGCTTGAGGGAATGAACTGTTTGTTTGAATCTATTTTGGGAGAAAATGACATGGATTAGGAGAGTATGCTCTTCTTCTTTGGAGGAATCAGAAATCTAGATGTCCTACGCTCGTCAATCCTTTGTAAGCTTATTTAATAGTAGAGGGCCTCCTGGTTGAGGAAAATATCTCTTGAAAATGACCCAAGTAAGGACAGGTTTTACACCAACCCTTCCAACTCACTATAAATAATTGCTTCTTTGTAGGCCAAAGCCTCAGAAGACAGAGCCTATTTTGTTCATAGAATTTTGACATCATTCTTTGAACGTGCTTGGGTATATGTAGAGTGGAGCCACTTGAATCTTTCTTGCGAGACTACATATGCTTAAGTACTCATAGGGCTATACACCTCAATTTTTCCTTATGCAATTCTATGAGGGACGGTTTCAAATAGATTGCCCAATAATAGACAACATTTCAACTAAAATAATTCCTGATTCACCCCCAAAAGCTTGATAATCTTTGTGCAAGGCAAAAAATAATTTCCCCAAGACACTCATCATATCGTGCCCTCACTTGCGTTTGGAGTCAGCTAATACAACATCATGAATCGATCCATTGCATGCTTGGTGATGGCTATATTCTGATTATCATTTGAGTGTGTGCCTAAGTCAATAAGCAAGGATTTTCATCCTCCACCTAGAAAATAAGGATAAGATGTGTGTTTGTTTCACCCTCCTAACAATCCAAATTTGTTTGACATGCCTAAAAAATCATTAAAAAGATAACTTCTTCAAACAAATAACAAATTTCAATCTTGGATCAACACATGTGTTATCATTCACTGACAAGTCTCAGAATGCAAAACTACAATCAGACAGACTTCACGCACTTCCAAAACAAACTTTTTAAAATTGATCAAATCTGACAAAGACATCAAAAAATTACATCCTGAATTTCCTCAATTGTATACTTTAGGCTCGCATCTGGTATCCTGGCCCGCATTTAGTCAGCACATTATTGCATCTGGTATTTAAGCTCGCATCTAGGGTCGTCAGTAGATCACATCCAGTATTTCTAGGCTCGCATCTGGGATCTCGCATCTAAGACAGTGGGCACTTGAAGAATAGTTTCTTAGAAAGCCTCAGTTGATTTGGATACCATTTTGGCACTTTAGTCTATCCCTATTGTCTTTTCTAGTCTCCATGTCGTTATCTCAAAATACTTTTTCAAACGTCCACCTTGCATGTTTTGTCAGTTTCTCGTAATCTGTCTTAATACGTGTGGTCTATCCACTTCTTACAAACACTTGGCTCCCAACTCACTATCAGGGCATTCTAACCCTCTGACACTGGATTCATTTGCTTCCACCAAAACTCAAACGATACTTTCACCTAGACACACTCACTTGAAAGATTCAAGATACTACCTAACAATCTTGAGAAACTTTGATGGAGTTGAGACACAACTTCATGGTTAACACAAGATGCAACAAGTACACCTCTAAAGGATCAAAACTGCCTCCTAAATCACTGTACTTTCCAAGGGAAATATCTCATAGTTCCCTACTCAATCTAGACTCTCCACAAATGGATAGAAACACTCATGAATGGAGAGCAACTTTTGAAGAATATGACAATAGAAAAAGCCAAAAGAATGAAGATCTCGATGCGAATGAAGAAACCACATTTGAATGTCTACCATTTGGATTAGGTAGTGAGGGGGAGATCCCTGAAGATGAGTATGATAAACTCAAATGGAGAAAGAGGTTCCACAAGATATTGGAAAGGATAATTGATGATGATAAAGAGAAATACTTCCTCCATTTGGCATCCACTTGCGTAAAATTACCCTCAGATTATGATATGGAAAATCTCAAAGAAAAGAGGTACCAACTCCTATATCCATTCTCACCAATAAACTCACTTTGATGCAAACAGAGCTTGCAACTCTCAAACAAGAGAAAGCTCAACCCAAAACAAAATACTTTTTGGATGCCATTTGTCCATTTCCTTTTGTCAAGAGTATCACTATGGTTCCATTCCCTTCCAACGTGGCACAACCAAAATATGACAAGTATACGGGGAGACTGATCCACTTGACCATGTTTGAGAGTTTTGTGCTCTCAGCATATAATACATGCATGAACCTACTTACCTCATGAAAATATTTCTTGGAAGTCTAGGAGGTAACTCTATGGAGTGGTTCTCAAAAATTATGCCCAAGGTCAAAACTTTTGAGGAGTTGATTCAACAACTTTTTCAACATTACTCCTACAACATCCAACATGATATGACTATGATGGATCTATGTAACACTAAAAAAAAGACTGGCAAATCATTTACACACTTCCTTCAAAGATGGAGGAAAATATTTTCACGGTACTCAAGAGTTATCCCTGAATCAGAGAAGATGGAAATCTTTGTCAATAACTTGGTACCGGAATTGAACTACACATTACAAATGCAAGATTCCCCTAGTTTTGACAGGATTATTAAAAATGCCCTTCGTATCGAAGAAGTTATGGGCAGAGATGGGGAGATCACTCTTCAAAGTGAAAACAAATCAAACAAATCTAACTCCAAGCCTAAATGGTGGAAACAAAACAAGAATGTTGTCAACGATGACATAGTAGACACATCCCATGTTGGCCCTAAACCTGAAGCATTCAATCTAACCAACAGTATGCAAGCAAGCAAAGATGCCAAGACAATGACCCCCATACCCAAAGCAAACAATGATAATAGAAAGGGTTGGACATGGAATTCAAAACCTCAAAGAACATTTACTCCTTTGGGAGAGCCTCTTGAAACTATTTTGAAGACACTTCTAGACAACAAAGTTCTCACAATCTTAGATTCCAAACCATGGGAACCAACGGTCAAACCAAGGTGGTGGGATGATAACTCCTACTGTGTCTTTCAAAAGAACAGAGGACACAAGACTAACAATTTCCTTAAGCTTAAACATGTCATTCAAGACCTCATCAAAGGAGGAAAGATCAAAGTGGATGGACACACTACCAATAAAGATCATACAACATTCAATAAACCATTTCCTAATTATGACAAAGGGGAAACATCTAAAGGGAAAGATAATAAAGTGAACTGCACCTATTCCAACAATGATAATGTGATCAATATGCTAGACATTAAAACTGAATCAATTAATGTGGTCACAATCAAAGGTGTTCCATTCCACTCGAATGCAGTGACACGGAGCCAAGCGTAGGTCAAAATCAAAGGACCCAATTCTTCCCCAAAACCAGCATCAATATCCAAGGTTCCTATCATTACTATTCCTAAACCAACAACAAAACACATGGTTACTATTCCTGGAGCAAAGTATGACTTGGTAGACCAATTGCAATGAACCTCTGCTAAAATTTCCATTTTTGAGTTGCTCAAGATATCCACAGTACATAGAGAAATCCTATAACAAGCTCTACATGTTTCTAACATCCCAAAGGATATTGATATAGACAAATTCCAAGCGACGGTCAATCACATCTCAGTGCCACATTACCTCTCCTTTTCTGAAGAGGATGATAAGTATTTGACACATCCACATAATTAGCCCCTCCATATCAAAGTCCTCATTCATAAATCCCATGTTAGATGCATGTTGATAGATGGAGGCGTAGGATTGAATATTTGTACACTTAATCTGATCAAGAAACTGGGTCTGTCAAAATAAACAATTGATTCTAGAAGCAAAATAACTATCAAAGCTTATGATGAGGAAAAAAGATCCTCTAAAGGACTTATTGTTTTGCCTATCAGAGTTGGACCAATTGAAAGGAATGTCGTATGTCAAGTTCTGGATCTACCCCTAGCCTACAATATCCTGTTGGGGAGACCATGGATTCACAAAATGCAAGTTGTGTCATCTGCTTATCACTAATGTATCAAGTTCCCACATAATGGGGCAGAAGTGACAATTCCTGGGGATGCTAACTATACTTGTAATAATATCAAAGTAGGTAGTATGATTCCACATAGAAAGGAATCTATGGATAACATTTCTCCTAAGACTACCAAGGACATGGTTATGAAGAGTTTTGGAAAAACCTTAAAACTTGAAGAAACAGTTATGGGAGAGTACAAGCTGGACCTGACTCCCTCACTAAAAAAATTACCCATATCACTGAGATCCTATGGAAAACCCTCCTCAACATTCACACCTACTACATCCAAAGATCTAGAAATACACAAAGCAACTGGCATGGTAAAGGCATCCACATCTTCTTTAGATAAAATAGTCAAACAGGCAGTCTTGGATTGGATTTACAAAGGAGAACCGGTGGTAGCTGAAGTCAAACATGTGAAAATATACCTAGACCAGTATGGAAAAGGATATGATCTCCTTAAACAAATGGGATACAAAGGAAAGGGACCTTTAGATAACACGGGAAGAGGACTTATTGAGCATATACCCATGGATTTCCAGAATACCAGAGACAAAACAAGACTGGGTTTTAATACTAAAACTGACAAACCTACTTCAAAAGATAGCCCAGCCTTAGACAAAGGGAATGATTAAAAAAATGAGCTAGAGCAGTGGTCCTATGAAAGGTTATTACATGTTGGCACAGAGAATCTCAACTATCAAGGAGAGTGCTATGTACCCAGCTTTGAGATACCACAAGATCTTCACACCCCTTTGTTAGAACATCCTCCCATTCAAGAGGTAGGAGACTCAACAATAGATTATTCAGAGATACCCTTGATAGAAATAGCTACAACAAGCACACCTCGATGATAGGATTTACATCCTAATTGGGGGAAATTGGTCACATTTTCACATTTTCTTGATCTACCACACTTTGATCCACAGGTAGGTAACCGGGTACATCAAATAACCATTGCTGAATACTTAAATAGATCTAATGATGAGCTCATTGACTCTCATAATTATGAATGGGATGAGCTATTTGTCACCATAGAAGACATTGAAATAGATATAATTCACATGTTTGCAGCTCCCTCATCTCCCTGTGAATAGTCTAACAGTACTCCCAATGACACTGATAATCCTGAAGTAGAGGAAGAGTTCCTTCTCCCCGTCATGGATGGAGAGAATGGTGCTTTCCTAAGTATAGAATAAGTTCAAAGGCAACAAGAAAGAAGCCTCCTTTTACAGAGAGATGAAGATGATAGTTCTACTAATGAGTCACTAGATTTTGGTCCACATATGACTAACTATGACCCTTTTATGATGATCTCACTCTTATTGATCTAAACATTGAAGAAATTAACTTAACGGAACATGTCATGTCCGTTAATGGTCTTGATGCTAATGCGATGCTATCCTTCCTAGAGTCTGATTCCTTGTCTTTGATACACCCAGATCTAATTGATTGGACTAACACAGATCCTAATCCTATTCTTGACTTTCCCAATGACTACACCCTGACCTACTATCTCAATTCTTGTAAACCTTACCCTTCTTCCACCAATGCAAGGAGCGAGAACATGTCATAGAGGATATCAAGTTTCTCAGTCAAAAATTGAAAAATAAAAAGAAATAGGGGACTGATGGTGAAAACCACATTGTGGCAGTATTAGATCCCAAAATAGTAAAAATAAAAGATGTATCCAATGGTGAAAACCTCTCAGAGGCGCCAAAGGATGGGATTCTTGATATCCTCCCTGAGCACTTTCAAGAAAGGTCTTCAGTCCTAATAGAACCAACACAGCTAGTTAATTTGGGCACAATCGAAGATCCTCAAATAGTACACTTAGAACAATCTTTGTCAGAAGAAGAGAAGACACAGTTTATAGAGTTCCTGAGGGAAAAGATCAACTTTTCATGGTCTTATACATATATTCCTGGACTAGATCCTAAGCTAATCATACACCACTTATCTATAGCTCCCGGGATCAAACTCGTGAAACAAAAACTTAGAAAGATACACCCTCATGTTGCATTATTAGTCAAAGAAGAGCTAGAGAAATTGTTGAAAGCTGGATTCATCAGAGTCATCACTTATGCAGGATAGATCTCCAATGTGGTCCCAGTATCTAAATCTGGTAAATCTATCAGGATTTGTATAGACTTCAGAGACTTAAACAAGGCATGTCCTAAGGATGACTTCCCACTACCTAATATAGATATGATCATAGACCTCACAACCGGCTACCAGATGTATTCATTAATGGATATATTCTTGGGCTATAATAAAATCAAAATTGCCCCTGAGGATCAAGAGAAAACTGCATTTACATGCGCATGGGGCACCTTTTGCTGGAATGTCATGCCATTTGGGCTAAAGAATGTCGGTGCCACATATCAAAGAGAAATGACCACTATATTCCACGATATGATGCATAAAAATATGGAGGATTATGTGGATGACACCTTGGCTAAATCCAAAGAAAGGAGCACTCATATTGATGATCTAAGAAAGATATTAGATCGAATGGAACAATTTCAACTCTGGCTCAATCCAAAAAGTGTGCCTTTGGGGTCCAATTAGGGAAGTTGCTAGGATTCATTGTTTTAGCAAAGGGAATTGAGGTAAATCCTGCAAAAGTCAAAGATATTCTAGAGATGACTCCTCCATGCAACATCAGTCAGATGAGGACGTTACAAGGGAGACTTCAATCAATCAGGAGGTTTATGTCACAACTTGTTGACAAAGAACAAACCTTTACCAAATTAATACATAAAGGGGTCACCTTCAAATGGGATGAACACTGTGAAGCCAAATTCAGAGAACTAAAAGGGTACCTAGCTACTCCTATTCTTATGGCACCTATTCATGGAAAGCCATTACTCCTATATATCTCAGCTACAACTACATCATTAGGATTATTATTAGCACAAGAAGATGAAACAAAGAAAGAAAGAGCTATCTACTACACTAGTTTAACACTAGTCTCCTATGAGCTCAATTACAACATTATTGAAAAAGCATGCTTAGCAGTTGTCTTCACATCAAAGAAATTGAGACACTACATGCTCTCACATATAGTAAGGCTCATTGCTAAAATTGATCCTTTAAAGTACCTCTTGAGAAAAATAGCATTAACAGGACGTCTGGCAAAATGGGTCCTCATTCTAAGTGAATTTGACATTGAGTATGTAGACAGGAGAGCTATTAAAGGAAAAGTCCTTGCTGATCAACTAGAAGATTCACTGCTTCAAGATGATGAGCCCCTAAGGATTAAATTCCCTGATGAGACCATTATGCATCTAACTAAGTATCCATGGAAGATGTACTTTGATGGTTATTTCATGCAACAAGGCTCTGGGGCAGGAATTCTATTCATAACTCCTCAAGGCTACAAGATACCCAAGTCTTACAAATTGATGTTCCCATGTATGAACAACATTTTAGAATATGAGGCACTGGTAAACAGTCTTAAGCTTTCCATGGAATGGAAGATTTTAGAGTTACACATGCATGGTGACTCCTAGATCATTATCAATCAAGTTAATGGAGATTACCAGACAAAAGATGAAAATTTGACACCCTACAAGCAACTGGTTGATGACTTGAAGAAATACTTTTTCTTTATCATGTTCTAGCAGATACCTAGAGTGGAAAACAAAGCTGCAGATGCCATGGCTACATTGGCGTCCATGTTACAACTAGTGGAACATCAATTCTACTATGATTTGTTGGTGGAAGAACTCTCCTCTCCCACCTTTGATACTGTTGAATACCAAGTAATTTGTGATTTGAACACCCAAGACCAATCTCGGTATGCCAATATTATTTCCTAGCTCACTGACCAAACTATTCCTAACAATCTGTCTAGAAATGAGAAGAGAGCCCTGATTAGGACAGCATCACATTATGTCCTCATAACTAAAAACTTATATCGACAAGGTCTTGAAAGTACACTTCTTAGATGTTTAGAACTCCAAGAGTCTGATCATGCATTAAAAGAAGTCCACGAAGGTGTATGTGGATCACATTTGAATGACTTTTCACTAGCAAAGAAACTACTTAGAGTTGGCTATTACTGGCCTACCATGGAAAAATATGCTATTCAATTTTCAAAAACATGTCTTAAATGTCAGACACATGGAAATCTCATCCATGCTCCTGCCCGAGAACTTATACCTTTTATAACACATTGGCCATTTCAGTAATGGGCCTTTGACTTGGTTGGACAAATATATCCCAATTCTTCAAATGGACACAAGTTCATCATTATGGCCATTGAGTATTTTACAAAGTGGGTCGAGGCCATTCCGCTAATCAAAGCCACTGACAAACAGGTGGCTATGTTCATTCTGAACTACATTATCTATAGATATGAGATACCCTCCTCAATTGTAATAGACAATGGGGGCCAATTTAAAAATCAAGACATTGATGAACTTTGTGAACAGTTCCACATCACTCAACATTGCTCCTCAATCTATTATCCTCAGGGTAATGGGCAGGCGGAGGCATGTAACAAGAATATTCTCAAGATCCTACATAGAATTGTAAGTAAGTCTGGCAGAGACTGGAATCTACAACTGAATTTGGCACTATGGGCCTATAGAACAAGCATCAGAATGTTGATTAGAGCCTCACCATTTGCTCTAGCCTATGGCGCTGAAGCAGTACTACCTATTGAGGTTGAAATCCCATCTTTATGGATATCTTTACAAGGTCTAGTAACTGATGAGAAGTACCACATAGATAGGGTGAATTCTTTAGACCTACTAGATGAGTGCAGGCAACAAGTGTTTGATCATCTGAAGGTATACCAAGCACATATGTCCAAAGGCTACAACAAGAAGGTCAAACCACAAAAATTTGAAGTGGGAGATCTCGTCTTAAAGGAGAATCCTAAGAACCAGCCCAACTGAGAACATAAAGGAAAATTTGAACCTAATTGGCTAGGACCTTATGTTATCACTGCTAATTTTGGGACTGGAGCTTATCAACTGGATACACCTAAGGGAGACATTCTTCTATATCCTATCAATACTTTATATTTAAAGTAGTTCTACACTTGATGTTCGGCTAGCAGAGCTTGTACAGTGAAATAGTTCTCAAAAAATACCAAAAACATTCAGAAAATTGATCCTAAAAAAATCCAAAACCAATGGAAAAATTCCTAAAGAAAATGTGTCCTTGGTGAAAACCTGGTAAACAGGCGCCTTGATAAAAACATTCAAAAAGAAAAAATAGAAAAAAAAATTGAGAAAAGAGAAAAGTGCCTTGATGAGAACCTGGTAAAACAGGCATCTTGGTAGCAAAAGGAAAGAAAATATCTTTCCAAGTGGTGAAAACCTAGCAATTAGGTGTCACTTTTGTTCTGCACTCCATCTATCAAAGTTTCACTGATACAAAGCCTTCATAATTACACCTGTGATAAAAATGTTGACTTTGTTTCCTAAACAACTATCTTATCTTCACTTGGGATTCATCTGTATTTCTATCTTAGGATCAGGTCATTCTACACTGGGGGCATCTTTTCCAGTCTGATAGGTTGCATCTGCTAGGTCATCATAGGATGGTTTGTCTTGTGATATGATACTTCTTGATATTTTTTCCAAACTGTTACTTTCATAGCACAAGAATGACACAAACATTGCGCTACCATGAACGGTGTCTCTATGACTCACCTGGGATTACAAACAGGAATAACAATGTACGTAGACATGGAACACATATTGCTTGAATTCCCAACTTTTTAATGTTGAATCTCTACTGCGCTTGTAAAATAAATCAATAGTATTTCTCAATACTACCTAAACACAGTTTAATCTTGGTTTGATTATGACTCTTTTATGTCCTGATGATGTTTTACCTAGGGTCATCTAAGTAGTTATGAATTTTATTTGATTGATTCTCAATTGATGTTGTTATGCCTTCCGAGTTACTCCATGACGTCTGCGCAAAGACAAAGAGTCGCAAGGACAGGGGCATAACATTTTCTTGGTTTTTTGTGTATGGTGATTGTTCCAAATGATCCTATAAATTTCACCTAACTTGGATTTTTATGGTAAGAGCTACCACTATGGGTGGATAGCCACAAATATCTCAATCTTTGTTATGTGTAAACTACGGTGAGGTTGACACAATTTCCTTGTTTGTTTTCTAAAAAGATCAGATTATCGCTAAGGTATACGAAGCATAATATACCCAAGGATATGAATTTTCAAGATCATTATGGGTCCAATATCTGTTGGAATTATATTGAGATAATTTTTACTGAGAGGGGAGGGGTGAATCAGTACCACTAAAACTTTTCTTGGTTAGCCCATTAACCCTTAGTCATCAGTTTGTAAAATAACTTATCTATCTGTTCATCTTTCTTTATGAATATGAAATCATATCATACATTCTATTTGATGTGTAATAGTAAAAGAAACATACATGAAATCTGATAACACATAACACAAGATATTGTATCGCAGAAAACTCCTGTTAAGGAAGTAAAAACTACAGTGGGGATTGTTACCCACAAACTTCACTATCTGCAGATAAGAAGAGCTGATTAAGGCTTACAATTTTGGTCACTTCTGATGACCTACCCTGTTAGGAGTATTACAGTGGAGACCGATTAATATCTACTTTGTTTGAAGCTTTAGCAACACTGTTAAGTGTGCACTCTGTTAAGAGATTTACGTAGGACGGTTAAGTCCACCTTCTACAAAAGGATTTTAGATGTGATGCACTTGCTAGAATGCAACTACATAAGTCTTTGATCTGATGATAAATGCAATCTTTAATTGCTGATAAAATCAATCCTATGAAGCTCCAAAAATACTGTTAATCATCCTTCCATGATTGAGTATTACGTTTATCTACTTTTCGGTAGCCTCTATGTGTTCTTGTTAACTGATGTATTATGTTTATGCTCTTTGCATGAATTCTGCCTTCTACTTCTTAGATGCTCTTTTTGGCTATCAATTAGTAGGAATTCATGTACTCACAAATGAGTACGAACATCTATTTATACTAATCTAGGCTCAATTCTTGATTCATGCATTTACACGTTAACTCTAGATTCAAGATATACAACTTGATCTTGATCTATAGTTAGATATGCTTTTGATCTGTTAGGATGCCTTAAAGCATTTACATAAAGAATGCATGACCATCTAATCTTATTTAAAACAATAATAAAACTCTATAAATAGATTTACATTGCTTTAATCGACGTGTAAAACTCAGATCCACAATTTGCGGGTTCTTGATCTTTCTGTCATTTCTGATGGTCGGTTTTCTTGATCGTCGGTGTTCCTTTCTCTGAACATGTCATCGGGTATGCTTGTCTGTTCCTGTCGGGTTGATTCTGGAAACTGTGTTGCCGGTAATGCTTGTGTTCACCGGTGAAGTTTGTCACATTTATACTTAGCATTTTTCTCAAAAAGTCTTTGCACTGTCAAGTATGCTTGCATTTCACCGGTACTACTTATGGTTCACTGGTGATGCCTATTGTCTGCTGGTAATGCTTTCTGACTGTGTTTTTCCTCTGAGTATACTAATGGAAAAATAATGTCATCAATCTCCCCCTTTGACATTAGTATCAAAAATATGATATGTGCAACATACTGAGTATATTAGTATGTACACCTATGTATACTGCTTCCTTAGACATTTGAATGACTCCCCCTAAGTATATGCTGGTAAGTGTAAGTATATATATATATCTTTTATCTTTTTTTTTTTTGATATATATATTGTACATAGCTATATACATTGCCTTTCCTCCTTTTTTGATTCTAAGGACAAAGGTACTTACAAATTTTCAAAAAGGTGGGAATGTGAGGATTTGATGTCCTCCATCATTTTCTCCTATTTTTCTTTCAAAATTTCTAGAGCCATGTGCTCTAGTGAAATTATGACATGAATATCATAGATGTTGTCTACGACAGACATCTCCGGGGTTGCTATAAGATTTCTGGCCTCTGAGATATGCTGCTGAAGTATTGTGAGATTTGGTAAAATGTGTGCTTGTAATTCTGTAATCTCTCCTCTGAATTGTGTCTTAGCATCCCATATTTCCTACCTCAGCCTATTTGCCTCAATCACTATGTCATGATGTGCCTTTATGATCTCGCCATTTGAGGTTAGGCTTTGTGCACTCTTAGTGACATTAGAATCAATTTCTATATGTTTGTCACTATTCTCTTTTGCAAATTTGTCAAGTGTGCACATTTTCTGAACTAAGGTTATTGTTTCTGCAATCATTGGTTCCAGTTCATCACTAAGTTCTGAGAGTTTAACTTTGTTCAATGCCACTTCTTGGCTTATTTTATCAATTATCTTGTATTGATATTTCTTCTCTGCTTGTTCTTCCGTTGCTTGGATGGCTTCTATCCCTTGTTCTATGATAGCATCGATAAGAACAACAATTTGTTCCTTAACTGAAGCATTTTCATCAATTTTCACTTCAGGAACCAGTTGTTGGAGTATTTCTTTGGCTTTCTCAAGTGCCATGTTTTCTCTATGTTCTTTGATCATTTTCTTTTGTATGGCTTTTCATTGATAAAGTACTCCAAACTCTTGAAGTTTGTCACTATCCAAAGTGGTGATGTCCCAATTTGGTACTTCAATGACTTCATCAAGTGTGACCGCCAGTATGTCTTTCTTTACTATTTTCTTCTTCTTCTTCTTTGGCTTGTTGGTGGTGGCAGGTTGATGTAATACCATTTGCAAAGCCTGTGATTGCGTAGATTTTGTTGGTGAGTGTAAAGATGTTGAGGCACCCTTTTGTACTTGTTCTGTGATCACCGGCCAGTTTTGTGAAGATGTCTCCTCATGATCCTTGGGTGTGTCAATAGATGAATCTTCCTTTTGTTTCATGTCCTCATTTTTCTTCACTTCCTCACTCTTTCCTTGCTCTTCAATCTGCTTGGATGTGTCCTTTGTCATTTTCTCTGCCTCTTGCTCTTTCTTTTCATCGGTGGCATCCTTCATTTTTGTATCGGTATCCCTTGGAGTGTTTGATGCCCCTTTATTTTCATTTGCACCCATATCTTTGGGTATATCATCATCTTTCTTAGATGATTTGTCCTGGCTGGACTGTATATCGATAGCATCTATCAATATATTCATATTAGTTGGCGTATTGACAGTTGCAGGGTCAATAGCCTTGTCCTGTTCATCGGTCTTACCCTCTGCAGTAGCATTGATGTCTTCATCTTTTTGGATTTCTACTATAGGGTCTTTACCTATAATGGTGTTGACAATGTTGTCTAACCATGATTCACCATTAATATCCACATCTAAGTTACCCTTAATTGTCAGATCTTCTTTGGCAACTTCTTCATCCTCCAAGGTAATGTGGATGGGATTATTTAGTGCTTGATCATGTTGGTCATCTTTTGACCAATCTTCATTTATAACATCTGTTTGTTTCTGACCTATGATCTGCACTTCTTCATTTTCCAACTTAATTATTGAGTGACCTGTTGTGTTTATTGGTTCCTTTCTAGGAATGTTTGTCTCTGTAGGTTTTAGTATACCACTCCACATTTTGTGAGTGTCTTCCTCCAGCTCTATAAGTTTCTCTTGAAGAAATTTGTAAGCTCTCATCTTTGGTGAGAATTTCTTTATGTATTTCTCCATTACTTCGTTGATTTCTTCTTTTGAGGATTCAGGCATAAAGGAAACCAATACTCTTTCTCTAATTCTTTTCTCTTCATGAAGTGCATAAGTGAATCTAGAAGAAATCTTATCCAAGAGTTCTTATGGAACTTCTTGTTTTTCGAAGTGTAGTGGGGCATAATAATGTCTGCACATTTTTGAAATTAGTGCATCTTCTATCTTATTTTGTTATTTTGCATCCCATCTTAACCATTTGCTAATTTTTGGGTGTCCAACAGATGCAGTTTCAGAAATGTACTTACATATGTCATCAATGTCTTCAAATGGTGATGTAAGCTTTGCCTTTTCCTTTGCTAGTCTGACAGCATCGAGTTCATCCATTGCTGTATCTTCTAGTTCTTCAATTGTTTGAATATACTTTCTCCTCTTGGAAGGTGCCCTAGGTGGTGTTGGTACTCCTAAATTTGGAACAAATTTGGAGTGACCATGTTAAATTTTTCAGTTGAGAAAAAGTGAATACCCTTGAAAAATTGTGTAAGAAGGCTCAGTTGGAGTGATTGAAAAGATGTCCGGATGATTTTTATGAGATAAAAATTGGGGAGAGGATTTAATACCTTTCATTTGACATATGCAGTAGGTCCCAGCTCCTGAATTTCCAGTTCTGACATGTTTAGGGAGTAGTCATTATGAGGGGGTCACCTAATTCTACATTTTGCTAAATTGTCAATTTGTTGTCCGGAGCCTACTTTGATTTTGAGTATCTTACACCCTGTTGAGTTTCATAAGCCATCACTTTGGAAATGTTTAGCATGCATATCAGAGAGCTTATGTTTTAGAGCTCAGGTCATTCCAAATCCATTTGATAAGTTTTCATACTTCCCAAAGTTGGTTGCTCAAAACTGTTTGCATTTTTGTCCTGCCTAGAAATCTGAATAGCCCATTTTGACATATTACAAATTTTGACCAATTCACCCAATTGAGAAAATTCCTTTTGTACTATGTTCCAGTGGTCACACACTCCAATTTTTCCAGTTTCCAGATCTTTATGAAATCAGATGACAAGTTTTCAAGAACCATTCTGGTAATGATTAATTCTGATTTCCTGTGTATTCAAGTGCAGAATTGGTAAGTTGTCCACTTTGTGCTTTTGAAAATGTGTACTCGGGTGAAAATTTTGGATAATTGAGTTTTCCCTCATATTGTAAACATAGCAATGTACTCACTGGAAGATTTACAGACTCCTACCAATCCATTTATTAAAGTTTCACTGAAAATGCTGAATCCAGAATTAAATGGCATACTTTGTCCTTTCCCCATTTGTACTCCATTCGAGGTCAGACATAATTGAATATGGATTTGTATTATAAACCTAGGAATGAACTCATATGCAGATTCCCAAAATTTGATCAATCCAGTTGATCACTTTGCTTCACTGATTCCAGATTCAGTTTCTGCATATTTACTGTGTTAAAATTCAGAAAGTGTTTGGGGTGCTATCTTTGCAAATTGGTATCAGTTGAATTGTTTGCTTTCAGAATAAGAAAAATGAGGGTTCATGTTCTATATGTGACATACAATCAGGATCTAGAGGTTGAGTTTCTAAAAGATCTTTTTGATGACCCTATGAGTTCAGTTTCAAAGGCAGTTTGTTCAGTTTGCAGTGCGGAAAAGATTTAAGTTTGCAAAATGGTCATTTTTAGGATGTGATAACTTTCTGTCTGATAGATGTTTTCAGGATCTGATTGTGGGACCATCTTCATTACATATGAATGTACTACCTAACTTGATGGTGAAGCTTCAGGATGTCATCTAGTGACTTTACAATAACTGATCCAAATGAGATTTATGCTGATTCAACATTTCACACTTGCATAGTATTCTGGAAATGCAAAGTTTCATCAGTTGCATATTGTGCCGGAGACTGAATTTAAAGGAGCCCTTTCACATGCATGCTCATTATGGATGAATGAGTCTTATTTCCAGATGATGAGGCCAGATTACTTGTTTTAGTCAATTTTTGAGACTAGTTCCTGAGACTAGTTGCAGTTATATGATCAAGTTGCAAAAATGTTAGAAGTAATCATAAGGGCCGCAACTTATAATCAGATTTGCATAATGGTCTGTGTTTTAGAATGTGGATTCAGGTTTAAAGTACATAAAGATCAGAAGGATCCATAAGAAAAAATGGGGATTGGAATGTACGAGTTAAATTTGTTGAAAGTTTTTCAACAAATACATAGTCAATTGTACTTGGCAAAGTTAAATTTTTCTCAAGATTTGAAAAATGCACATGATTTGAAACCGAACATATTCACACCATTGTTTTTGTGAGATTATCTTGTGCAGATTCGTAGTGCTCGGGTGTAGATGTAAATTATCAAAGTGGCAAGAGGATTGGGAGATTTTATTAACATATTAAACATTATGATTTTCAATATGTTTTCCCATCGCAAAGATGACTTCCAAACTCTTTTATGAGTTATGAGAAAAGGAGCTTGTTAAGAGGGAGCTTAACATCCAATATAATTTGCAAACTATCCATGTTATTTGGCTGCCAGCGTAGCACTATGGAGAGCTACTGTTTTAAATTATAAGACAAGAAAAAAAACTCCATTACATAGTGTACTGCGTAGCGAGGGCATTTTGCAGTTTTTAAACGCTAAGAATGTAACCTTCATGGCATAAAGTCTGCGCAAGTAGTATTGGAGGAGTCAAAACAGAATGTGTTTTTTTGCAAAACTTTCCAAACTTCCAAGCTAATGCAATCAGCGGCTTGCGCTAAATCAAGAGACCAGACATAGTGTGTTGAAGTCTGCAAACACATCAAAAGGAGGATTTCACACCATTTTTGGAGGGCATTTTGAATATGAACCATTGCAAACATTAAACAATAGTAATCAGCGCAGCAGCAACCAAAGAAAGAGGGTGTGAACTGTTTGAACAGAATGTTTCCAAGCAATGCAATTTGTAGGTGTAAAACCAAATTCCCAGCTCTTCCTTGCGCAGACTAATGTGAAGGATTGTTGGGTTGTTTTGTTTTGAAATTTGCATAGAGTGAATACCATGCAAGTAGCAGAGATTGGAGGGAGGATACAGATTTTAATGTATTAAACCCAAATGACATTGCAAACAGCAATTACCACCAGATTGCGATAGGCATATGGTGGAATTGTTTAAAGTTTGTGGAGATTTTGAAGATCAATTTGCAGATGTTCCTCCACAGGAAGTGGCACCCAGGGCATTAAAACAGGTTCATGGTCTCTTTTAGCAGAGATTCAACCCCATTGATGAGAAGCACTCAGTGAAAAACCCAGATAAGTGCAGAAATAGTGATTTCATTTTGTCCCACATTCACTTTGTGGTGGGATTTTTTGATATTTATAAGCTAAAACACTAACTTTCAATGTAAATAAGAAATCCCAGAGGCTCTTGGTGAGCTCTTAGGGGCTGGAGGTCAACTTGCATAGGCCATACATAGTGTTTTGAGACAAAATCTGAAAATGGCTTTAAAACATGAGGTGATATATGCCACATTGTTCCCATGGAGGCATTCTGAAGGCCTTATATGTAAAAATGAAAACATAGTAATTTGAATGAAGAGGAAGAGGCTATCCACGTGCGCCCAATCATCTGACTGCCTCGATTTCTGTGCCTAAAATTCATAGGTAAGTAAATTTTGTAGAAATGATGATGTGGCACTTGGTCACCCAGTCGCGAGATGCACTTGGTCGCCCAGTCGCTAGAAGGCCCCAGTCACCCAGTCGGGAGAGAAATTGCAGTTAACCGCCAACATTCAGAGACTTGGTGACTGATCGCTAGCGGTTGGTCGCGCAGTCGCGAAACATCAAAGTTGACTGTCGAGACTTGGCGACTAACCACTAGCGGTTAGTCACAAAGTAGCCAGAGGGAAATAATGACTGTCGCGACATGGAGATTGCTGCTGGTCGCATGGTCACCAGAGGGAGTTAGCCATCGGATGCCAGTCGCCGGGTCGCCCAGGGTTGAAGGTAGAGTTGAAAATTGCTTGCAAATTTGATTTCTTGATTGTCGCATGGTCGCCGGATGCAATTAATGTTAAAAATGAGTTAAAGGCACAGTTTATGATAGCCAATATGAGCATGCCACATGTTGAAATAAGGTGATTTCTGGGAAAAATATACATAAATCTGAGGTTTTCAAAGATTTTAAAATGTGCACAAGGTTAGTTTAAAAGGGAATTTTATAGTTTCATTGCAAATCTTTATATTTTTATTTCTGGAGGTTTTTTGAAGATACTGGAAATCAGATTTTTGCTAGGGAGATCAGATTTGGGATGAGAAAAGAATGATTAAATTTGCACAGAATGAAACAAATATGTTTATTTGTTTTTAAAGACTTGACAGATGATTTTGTGGGGAGATATTTATTAGAGGAAAGATCAGATTTTGAAGAGGTAAACAAAATCAGATTTGCACAAAGGAAGATGAGACAAAATGCATAATATTTTAATTGCACAAGTTATATTTGAAAGAGCTTTCCAAAGGATTTTTGAGAAGATATTTTCAAAGGGAGATATGACTAGGTTTCAAAGATATTTTCAACAGATGAAATCAGATTTGGAGACTTTTCAGTGGGAGAATGAAGGAGATTTACAAAGGGATAAAATCAGATATTTTCTCAGACAAGTGGAGTTGAAAATTGATTAAATCAATCAGATATTTTGAAGAGAAGGACAGGTGTTGGCTAGACAGAGTTTTAGGGTTTCTTCTCTTCTATATATTTCTTTCTTTTCTCAGTTGTAAGGGTTCCTTTCCTCTACTCTATTTTGGTTTTTTCCTACAGATGCCCAGAGTAGGTCCCTGTTGGTTGTGTGGAAATTTTATTGTAAGATATACTTCTATGTCTTTGTATATTCATGAAAGCTTATTGTCTGGATGTGTTGAAGCAGAATACAGTGTGGTTCTCCCTCTTTCATATTATCTTGTCTCTTTGCATTATGTTTGTGCTCTAGTGTGTTTCACCTATAAGGCATTTGAAATACACCAGCTACAAGGTAGTTTGTTTAATTATTTA